>CM076413.1:18204513-18306134 GCA_038363315.1 Mugilogobius chulae | reverse complement strand
GGCTGTTTAAAAAAAAATCAGTAGTATAACTGTAATAGATTACACTTCGAAATGTTCAAGTTCAGTCCTTTGGTCAAAATATCAACAACACATGAATTAGGCCAATCTCACAAGTCCTGCCATTTCCAGCACAGAGAGATGCCTTTGTCATCTGCAGTGAGACTGTCCCGAGGTTCCTCCCAGTGTTAAATGGACTATGATCATAAATGTGCGCTGCTCATCATATTGTCCCATCCTCCACCAGCTTGTTGAGTCTTTGCAGATCTTGGTGAGGTGTGCTCTGAAGGGGCCGCTGGTTCGTACAGTTTGCTGAGCAGCTGTGGGTCGGAGTAGTGGTTGAAGACGTGGTTGATGCGACCGTGGGACTTGGGCGTCAGGTGAGTGTTGACCAGCTTCAGGAGCAGGTCTCTGCAGCTGCTCAGGAGCTCCGACATCACCGCCTGGTCGAATGTGAAGTCCACCTGCAGGGACACAATAAGGAAAGATTGTGCAAGCTGATTATTACAGTCAATATAACATTATTTTTTTCGTGTTAGGTGTGTGAGAACTGCCTATTTTACTAAGTTTACCTATTTTTACATGGCCTTATACTTTGTATAATATGTCAGCGACTTGGGACTCAACTTGAACTCGATTGTCAGTGACTTACTTTGGATTCGACTTGGACTTGAACGTGAGTGACTTTGGATTCGACTTGGACTTGAACGTGAGTGACTTTGGATTCGACTTGGATTTGAACGTCAGTTGAGATGACTTGATGCTTCTCAAAAAAAAGTTGTGTAATTCTACATTTACAAACTGAAACATGTCTATCCTCATTTCTTTTTTGTGACAGAAATTAAATTAGTTTTGTAAAGACTTGTTACTTTGACTTGGACTTGAGGCAAAAGACATAGACTTGCAAAATAGTGACTTGGTCCCAATTCTGTCCTCAGTGTTACATGTTGCACATTAGCAAGTTCCAGTGGATTTTGCAGTGCATTGTGGGACATGTAGTTATGTGCATTTCATTTTATACGCGGTCCACTCTCAATAATATTCAGAAATCATCCTGAATAATCATCTCAAGGGCTGAATTTGGCTCCTTGGACACGAGTTTGAAAAAGAGCGTGAAACTTTTGAAAAAAATGTAATTACCTATACACTTACCCAATTTTTTAGGAATAAACTAACATTATTAGATCAATAATTTATATTTTGTTCATTGAAAAACACAAAATTGATCTAAAACCACTTTAAAAAAAGCAGCTCTCTGATCTTCCTGTTCAAAACTGCAGAATTGATAAGCTTGCCTCTTCATTTTAAAATGTAATTGTAACGAGCAGAAGATCATAAATTATGTTTTTTCATTGTTGGAAAGTGAAAGTGTGACTATTTTGAACCATAAATAGATTACAAGTAATACAGAAAAGGAGCGGGAATAGGTGGTAGGTGAGAACAGGGATTTTTTTTTACTACTCGAGCATGATCTATCAAAGATGCATGCATCAATCCAAATCCAAGTTTGAATAAACTAATCATGAGAGATTGAAGATTAATTAAAAACGTAAAAAAATATTGTTTACATAATAGGTCGACTTAAAGTTTAGCCTAGCTTACTGCTCTTTGCTACCCTCCTGCTCTCCAACTTGCTCTGGTCACCATTGAGCGGACTGGTCGCTGATCACGCTGTTGTTGATCTCAGAATAGTGGAAGGCACCAGTACACATTCAATAGTGAAATAGAATATTAGTAACTAATTATACGTTCCAGAAACTTTCCAGGAAAGTGCAGAGACTGTGACATGACTGACCTCATAGAAGCTGATGGCCGTCATGGCTCCTGTGTGCAGCTTCTTCTTGAAGTCCTGAGCGATGGCCAGCTCCTCGGTGGTGAAGCGGTTATTACGGAACAAGACTCCGATCTTCACAGCGATCTTGATGAGGTCTTTCACCACCTTCTGTGCCTCGGACTTGTTTCCGGAGTATTCTTTGGACACACGGTACAGCTCGTCCAGGATCTCACTGTGGTGTCGTCGATGAACATCTGCACTGAGCTCTTAGTGGCCATGCTGCTCAGGATCTTCTTCTGAGCCCTCATGGCCATGTCCTTGGAGCTAAACGTTTCCATGGTGACCTGAAACATACAGTTCATTTCAAAGTTTTTACATGTCAAGTTTACACATTATTATCTAAAATTCAATATATTGTCCAATTGGTCGATGTAATAAAAAATACACATTTATACTAAACAGAAGCTAAAACATACTAACAAAATCTTCCATTATTGTGAATCTTTCAATAACTAAAACAGAAAGACTGACTCAAACATATCTCGTACGTGATTGGCCAGAATACTGACTTCCTTCATAAGAAAGAGGAAATGTTCTTGACAAAAATAAAATGAGGAATGTAATAAAGCTGCATAATTCCCACATGGCAGTCCGAGACAGACTCCATCACAATACCTCAGTGTTATGCCACATCTGGTAAGCATTGCCTTCAGCCTTGACCTGTACGTGCTGAGTGGCAGAGTCGTTAGCAGACTAGCATGTGGTCACCGTGGTTTATTGACCCAAACAAACTTAACTACTTCAGCAAATTGGATTTCAGCCGATTGAGTGTATTTTTGAACAACTTTGAAAGACTGCGTGTAATAGAAATGTCACAACGAATCAAAGTTTAGAGTTGTGACTAATGCAAGACAAACATCACAGTTTAGAGATTTTCACAATTACTCTTACCACCACAACTAACAAGATATCTTTCTTTTTTTTCATTCTCATTGTGAAACATATCACTTTTCACCCTATTCTGCCCTGTTCACTATTGGCCTGTTCAGATCCGACGTCTTTAAAAGAGGCGAGCGCTTTGCACAGTTTCCTCATAGCATTCTTTACAAACCAATAAGAAGCACTAAAGACATTTCATTTTCTAGTTGTACCAGTTGATACTCTTTATAACTTGTGATTTCTGCAGGCTATTAGCTAGCTGCTAACGGCTGTTAGATCTGCTCTGATGCTACAACATGAACAACACAACGCCATATTCTTCCGTTAGATGTGATGACGCAAATCAATTGAACACAATGACAGAAGTTGCACTTTTATGAATAAAACCATGAGCAAAACATACTGATTTGTGTCTTATGAAGCTTTACAAAACAAATTGGCAATGTTATATTATGCTCCTTAACTGATACATTCATAAGCAGAAAATGCCTACAAACTCTACACTTGCCGATGAGACCTGGACACCCCTCCACACTGAAGTGAAGCTACTTGTACAACTTTTATTTGGTGAGGTTTATGTCATTTTTCAGCTGTTTTCACTAGTGACATGTAAAAGAGGACAATTAGTGTCATTTGAGTTTTAAATGATGCACTAGTTAAGAAATCTCTATTTGAACTTTGCGAGTCGTTAGCAATTTTATACACAAATTTACCTATAATAAAATACAAAAAGTTTTATAAACTCAACAGTAACTTGTAGTGAGACTCTAACCTTTGACCTCTGCTAAATGTGGCGATATAGGTTTGTACAGCGACGCTCACTGCATCTTCATAACTTGTGTATTTGAGTGCTGATGCTAACAGCTATAAGAAAACAAACAGGAGAATGTTCCAGAGGTTCTTCAAAACATACCGCACTAGCTCAGATCCAAAGTGTTTGATATGATCAGAACTACTAATTATATGTCTAGGATTTGAATAATAAGGCACTGCTAATGTTAACGGGTAACAAATACACTGGGTCGCCCCAGAGTTATGGAAGCCATCTTTGTTTCTGAACAGTAAATATGTCCATTGTTGGCAGCATACTTCCATTGTAGCTTAACTATAGCTACAATCAATATCACATGCTACAGTGCATAGTATACTAGTGATGCACTAGCTGACCCGTGACCTGTGGGTCCCGCGGGTTGTAAAAATGCCTGACCCGCGCATCACTAATGCATACCCTGTTAGAAAGCACAAGTATAATGTAGGTTCTAAATTTAATGACAGTATATTGTTTTTATTTTTTGCGATCGTCCCACAAGACAGGGAAGCTAATATGTTAAAAGATAAAATTTTGACGTAAAAATGGACCTGCACCTTTGTGCCAGGCCCAGGTCAGGTAAGAAAGAGTCTTGAGCAGATCTAACAGGTCCAGATAACAGACCGGTCTCATGCACTGTTCCTGCTAGATGTATTTGTTTAAGTTCACAGATCCACATGGAACACTTCTCTTGGATTTCTCTCAAATCAGTGGATCTTTTCCTTTAATGCATCAGCTGTTTGCTCTAACAAATATCTGACTCAAGGTTATCCCGGTGCTCCAGTGTTCACTTGTCTCTCCTGCCTTAGCTCACCTGGACATCTCCCATAACTTCTGCCTAAGCTCTCTTGTTTTAGTTATTTTGTTCAGTGTGTGATGAAAACAAACTAGCACCTGGAAATGTTACAGATAAAAACAATGTTGTAACCTTCTTATTTATAGGATGAATCCTCAAATTCAGTTTGTACTGTAACTTGCAAATAAAAACAAATCCCTAAAAATTCAAATAAAATGATTTTATATATGCTCTGCATAAAATTAATTTAAATATTACAGAAAATTTGGTTTAGGTGCCTAAAAGTAATTTAAGTTAAGTTACCTTCAGCTGTTGAAAAAGAACAAATGTGGCAAATCTGTGTTAGTCAGGCCTCAAATGCCCTCACCAGCTTTACTGCTTCTAATATTTACCCTCTTAAAATTAGGAAGAAATTAGACTGTGTTTTCTTTTATTGCAGAGCTTGTTCTCACTTATGATTAGAGTCCTAGCTAAACTACAAGATCTAAGCTTTTTAATTTATTTAGTTTTTTGTAACATTTCTTTCCTTCCTCTGCTTCACCGGTACATAAATTCCAATAAAGGTAAGTGCCCTCTAAAACTCATTTAGATGGTCATCTGTGCAGCAGCCCTGTCGTTCTCACACCTGATTACCACTGAGCACAAAGCCTCTGTGTTACAGGCCACAGCCTCTGCACTGGGACAGGGCTGGGGTTAAGTGGGGCCGTGCTGAAGGGCAGCTATTTGTTGTTATAAAAGAAGGGAGGTCTGGTCTGGGGAGATGAACAGGCGGTGCTTCGGTAGTTTTAGCTTTGACTGTAACCTTCGGAGAACTGGGTTTCTTATAGATCACTGATGCACATCAGTGGAACTCAGCAGATGTTGAAAAGTCAAGGGTACAGTGTGTGTGCTCTTAAGGACTACTAGACTGAGCAGCAGTGACATGATTGTGTAGATTTAGTGTTTTGATAGCTTGTGTGTACATTAAGGATGGAAACGAGTTCGAAAACTTCAGAAATCGTGTGCAGCGGTCAAACTGAAAGGCCAGAATTGTTTTGCTCATGCAGCTACTGACCTACACTCACACTATACACTGCAAAAACTATACATCTAGACTTGACTTGGATTCAGAATTTTAATCCAGATTTGAGCTGCTTTAGCTAGATAGATTTAATTGCTTATGCAATGTAACAATATTCTGGTATCAAGATATTTTTAACTGGTTATAATAGAATTTGGCTTAAAATAACAAAAATGTGCCAATTGGGTAAGAACAGTTTTCTCACCCTGTTTCTTTTCATTGGCAAATATTTTGGCTTGAAATCAGTTTGAAACACTATGAAACAGGAAAAATAATCTAGGTATCTACAATAAATCCAGGTTAAATTTGTCAAAATGCTTAAAATTAGTATAAATCCTAGAATCAAGCAACTTGAAATTAATTTTTTTCACTGTAGTTGTAGAATACAAAATATTATGAGCATTATTATGTGGCGTTAACAACTGATGGGGCACCTCTAAATATGGACACTAAATATTACTTTTTATAAAATGTTATTATAGATAAACTAACAAATTTGAATTGTGAATCGTCCCATCCCTGGTGTACACCTACATTTCCAGAATATCCACAAATTGCATCCGAGTGACTGTTGCATTGTAGGGATGCACCAATCACATAGACTGATGGCGGTGTGGGGACTTGAAATAGATTTAAATATAGAGATTTTAAAATAGAGTTAATTTATTTATATAGAGCCAACATGCAACTAGCACCAGTTATGCAACAACCTGACAACTTTAAGTGAGTCAATTTCAAACTTTATGAGACAATCTGGTTCAATATAAGCCTCTAAATTGTATATTATGTTCAGGTAAATGCAGAGTCATGACATTGGCTGAAGCGTTATCATGAGACTGATACCCGATACAATTTCAAGTTCTGGAGCTGATTTTTGGATTAGTGCATCTAATAGATTAATTAAAAAAAAAAATTGACAGCAGAGGTGAAAAAACAACTATGGTGTGTGACTATGAAGTGAAAAAAGCTCACAACGGACTACCACATGACTTTAGAAAAGACAGCAAGTCTTTTTTGTGCATTGCAGAATTTCCTCTGTTTTGAATGTTCTTTTTGCAGGAAATTGGCTGTGCTGGAAGATTTAACCATGATATCTTACCAAACTTATCACTCAAGATGGGCTAACCACACATCTCATAGCATGGCACACAACAGAAACACATCCAACTACCAACACAAAATTGATTGGCTTGATACAAAATAAAATAAATTATAAGGTATAGAAACCCAGCAGACAACAGCATTCTAGTTTCAGACAGAGGGGTGTAAGTTGTCCCTCTGATTCATTCATTCATTGTTGGCGTCTGTTGGCATCTTCTAAACTAAAACATATGAATATACAGTGCATGCATTAAGCAAAAGTATCTTTTATTATTAAATAGATACCGATTGTAGTTAATTGCTGTTGAACATTTGGCAAAGCAAGAGAACAGACAAGCAAATAAGTTACAAATCCTTCACTGGTATATTATTCATTCTGCTTCTAAATCATCACGTCGGGGCTTCCAAAATATAACTTTATGGGACACAATAAAGACAGCAATAAACGATCACTGCTATCTACAAGACATGCATTCTGAATGCATTTGACTTTAGAACACATGAGCTTTTGGAAGGCACAGCATGACATCAGTTGGTGAAACAAAATTTATTTTGAAGGAGCTTCTGAAGATGTGAGTCAATACTAAGGTTATAGTACTAGGACCATGCACAATTACATTAAGCACAATGGAGCTAAACAGTGGAAGATCGCTCTGTTCTGGAAGGAAATTGCCCTATTGTAAAGTGTCATGGAGGTTTCAAAAAATTCAAATAATAAGAGTTTGACACATATAGGATTAGCTAGCTAAGTCAGATCCATAGCACACTTGTTTTCAGTCTATAAAGCACATCTTTACCTAAAATATGGGCAAAATGTCTTACGCCCTGTACTGCGAGTTCGGTTCGAGGCACGTTCAAGTTTGTTGTGAAATGGTACACCAGCTCCAGTCCACTGCGGTCCAGATTTGCCCAAAGCCCACGGATCCAAGTAGATCCCACGAGCTTGTGTTCAACAGAAACAGCATCTACAGCTTTAAAAACAGATTTTGTGGCAATTCTTACCTAGTTTCATATCCTAAACGTTTTTTTTTTTTCCGGTTCTAAAGGTTTTAGTTTTCTATAAAATGTTTTTAAAGCTTTAGCTTCGGCTACCACTGCTCGCTCTGATTGGTCAGAATGGTCAGACGTGAGCTTTTGGCTTCATCCGGATTCACATGGCTCAAGCTCGTTCGCTCCTCACACAAAGAATATGGGGAAACAAATGTGCATGTTCCATAGCCTGTAGCGCACCTAGCAAAAGGCTAAAGCTAACAGCCATGCCAGTGAGCAAAAGCTATGGACGCACAGCATCCGCCATCTTTGATCACCAGGGCTGAGTAACGCCAAGGACATTTTCAAACTTAATAAATTGTTTTTGAAATCCCTATAGAAATTTTACATTTGAGCCCCCGCTTGTTGAACCAGGAAGTGGGCAGTCACTGTTGAGCTCCATGGCAGAGATGCTTGTACCAGATTCTAACTTTTAGCTAATTTACATCTGTAGTCCTGGGAGAGGGGAGACGCTACTGGACATATTTTTAGTGGTAGGGGAAAGTGGAGGAAACTGGAACAGACAATGGAAAATTATGCAAACTCCACATAGATGCTATGATGTCAGAATGCATACTGCTGCAATACCAAGTAGCTCTTCATGAAGAAGTTACTTTGAAAAGGTAATTTATTACAATTTAAAATTATTTCTTAAACCACTTAACATTGTTTATAATACATGACCATTGATTAACATAAACTCTCTGTATTTATTCTTTCTCACTGACGCCACAGTAAGATAATGCTAGCACACATGCACACTACACCAGGGGCTCTTAACCACGTGTTTGTTTTAAGCACCTGAAGATGTAATCCACAGGGGAACAGCTCCATGGAAGAGTCTGCTCACAGTTAGATCATCTCTCCTCTGAGGCTTCCCCAAACGCAGGCTCCAGCTCAGAAAACCCCAGGGAGGTCATCAGTACGGCTTATACAGGCTACTGTTTACTCCTGCTGTCAAAACAACTCCATTAACATCTATTAATTCATTGTTGGCTTATATCACAAATATCACACAGCACAAAACACTGCTTTAAAAATGGGTTGACAATGGCATTATTTATGTACACCAACTATTCAACAAGGATAAGATAATGTATTCCAGTCAATACATACAACTTTAAGCTATTGTTTAAGCTATTGTTTTGACTCTATTCCTTCAGGTGTTATGCTTATGTCCAACTTGCACTCCCAGTGTTGTTTTTGGTATTCTGACTCGTTTTTAAGTCACATACCTAATAATAAATGTATGACATTATAGGTACTCCGTCTGGCTTTTGCCTAGAAATTCTTTGTGACAAGTATGGTTTTTGAAGCCTCCTTGAAAATTTTACACAGATACTATCCTGTAAATGATGTAAAAGCAAAATTTGTGAAAATTGTAACCTACTTTGCTCTTTTTTATATTGAATAAAAAATGACCCATATTTTTTTTGGAATGCTGTTACACTCGGGTATTCTGGAACAATGTGATTTTGTCTGTGAATAAAATTTTCTTTTTTTGGTGTATATGAGAAAAAAAAAAACATATGTATCTCATCCATTTTCCAACCAAAAATTCAAATTTATACTATATCTCTTTTGTCCTCTTATATAAATTCTCTTCATCATTGCACTAACCAGAGATCTGTGAAGATCAAAAATGTATGTACTGTATTTAAACTGTATCTAATTGAAACATATAACTGCAAATGAGCATTGATGTCTGACCACCGTGCCTGTCTTTTGATTCAGTGGGCGTGATTGACAGATTAATTAGCCAATCAGGGACAACCTCTGGATCCCAGGCAAGGCTATTTTAGCCTCAATTGAACAACTTAAAACATCTTACTTAAATAACATTAAGCTGACAGCTTATGTGTGTGTGTATGTTTGTTTTTCCGGTTGTTAAGAGTAAGAGCTAATCCCTTTGTCACTGCGAAGTTAAGCTAAAATATCTTAACAAGGCGAAAACAATAGCTGTCTTTTCAAAGTCAAGCAAATTGAAAGTTAAATTGTTAAAGTCAGGAAAGTTTATGGGGATTTCTCCTTAAAGACATCACAAGTTGGAAAAAGTCTAAACAAATGTGTGAGTTTGAAAGAAAGAAAATTGTGCTTTTAATTAAGAAACATCATAAAACCATAACATAATGCAAATAATTATTTTTCAAAATTTCAATATTTTTATTAAAACACAGAAATTTTATTTATTTGTTGTATACTTTGTAAATTAGGTGAAAAATAGGACATTCTATTGTAAGGTATAGTAAGCTGCAGATTTCTATTTAAGAATCTATATACGCGCTTTATGCAGGACAACACCGGATTACTCCAACATGTGTGAACTAGTTTTAGCCTGATTAAAATGACTTCACACGTCAGTGCACCAACAGCTTCAGTTCACACGATTTGAGTACAAAATTTATTATTTTAATGTCTCCTGAAGTACATTAGAAAACCTGAGTCATGCACTTAATGTTACAAGTGGTTACAAGTTTTCCCACATTTTAGTCTGACTGAAGTATGCATCTGAATAAATGACTAAATGATAAATATGATAGAAAGAAAAGACATTACCCATGAAACAAATGTATTTACACAAACTTGCAAGTTAGGAGGTGCAAGTACGTGAGATTAAGATTAGGATGGTACACGGGATGATATGGCAAAAAAAATGTATCACAATTCTTGTAGACACAAGAATCTGATTTTTCAGAGACATCCTTCATTGTCAGTGGCTAAATCCAGCTGTCAAAGACTTACCCGTGTTTTTTCTCTTTCAGAAAGAAACTAGTGACCAAGCTTTTTGAAAAAAAAAAAAAAAAATCGTCTGAAAGGATCGCCAAGACACCACTCTAGCCATCAATCAATCATCATTAAATATATTAATTGCAATTGCATTCTTTGATGTGGTGGTCCTAGTGAACTTGAGATAAATGATCTGGTCTTCCAGCAGCCCGATTGGTTTGGGAGTCCAAACCGCGGGTTTCAGCCCACTCACATCGCAGCAGCGTGGTTTTGAGGCTCAATCACTTTGTAGCAGAACAGGCTAAGACAGGCTGGGCGGGTAGCGCAGAGTCTGATTTAAGCTAAACAAAGATGGCGGCTCCTGTGGATGTACGTTTTTCTGTTGCTTTTGATGCGCTTTAATCAGAAATACAGAGTCATTTCTTTTTGAAAGAACAGCTGTATGTGTGATAGGTACTTGTTCTATTCCACGAGACACTGGATACACCATTACAATTTGTTGCTGTGATTGGCTAAGCAATAATAAGGTAGGTTGCTCACCCAATCAGCTCCATATGGATACTGTTGAAGAACTTAAATCGGAGTTCCATCTGGTGTGAGCCGGGTTAACAAAGAGCCAAAACATAAAATAACCACACATTGTGGTTGAAGCAACGTGGCGTCTTTGGATTTACTGGGTAAGTTTGGGCTTCAAGTTACTTTAATGGGTAAGTTTAGGACTGGGGATATATTTTGGCTTTTCGCAACATATTGACATAAAAATGCCTATCCTACGTTTTTGACATGTCCACGTTTTCTAAAGAGACTGGGCTGGCAAAAAAAAAAAAATCCTCATTTCAGTGATAAGTTGATAGGTTTTTGTTAATAAACGTGAAACACTGCTAAAATTCACCTCCTTTATTACGCAAAAAGTTCAACCCAAAGCCACAACCTTCAAAAACACTATAGGATACTTTGAAAAAAAAAAGAAAAAGAAGCCCAAAGTTGCTATGTAAGGTGAACTTGGCAACTCTGAGGCTAAGAGAGAAGTAAGTTGGAAAAAATAGTCTCCATTTGAACCACACATTCATTAAAAAGAGAAATGGAAAATATAATGACAATCAAAAAAAGCGTTTTTTTATAATATTGCTCAGCCTCACACTGCTACAACATGTCTGAGTTAAAATTGACATAGCATAATCTGACTCCTTTTAAAAGTCTGCAGTTTTTACACCTACCTACACTTTCCACAACTGTGTCATCGCAGGTATCTCAGCAGCTGTTTCCTCCCTCCTTCCTGCTTGGGCGCTACCTTCCCCCATCACAACCTATGGCCTACCTCTGAAGCTAACCTGCACATTCTCCCGGTGTAGATGTGAGCCGCCTCAGCCTGCACGGACATGTATCTGTGATGAGTATGGAGCTGCATAGTTAAGACAGGTCCGTGCCTGCTTCTGCTGCTGCTGCTGCTGCTGGAGCTCTGCATCAGTGACAACAGCAAGGAAACTCTGAGGGAAATGGCCACCGCGCGTCGTTGTTTTTGATAGAGGGTAAGGCTAAGTCTGGGAATTAGCAAAGCATATCGAGCTAAGATTTCAATTTTCAAAGTTATCTGACAAAGTGACATCTTAAAGTTACATGCTAAATTCTGCAATTTTAGGTTCCACCTTGTGATGTTTCAAGTATCTAAGGGTCTATATCAGACCTATTCAACTTAAGACACGGGTGCAAAATCAGCCCCCCAAAAATCTGATCTGGCCTTCAATTCATTCTCCTAATATTACAAAAATATATTTTTTCTTGTTTGTAACATTAGTTCTGGGATACTTGATAGTGGGTGTGCAATTGTTTTACAAGAGGACATAATCTAAACCAGACAAGTGGCAGAGGGCCACATCGTGATTATTGGTGTAATGAATTGTCCTTATAACAAGCAACTTTCTGCAAAATTTTGGCCATTGTTATCGTGTCCATTTATTGTAATATGTGTTAAGAACACAAGTGCAGAGGCGTGTTCCAAAGCCAAGTCAATCAAACAAAAGAGATGTAAAGGGTAGACTTATTCTCAAAAATGTGCTAGGAGCTTGATTAAAACATGCAGACTAGGGCGCTGTTTGCCCAGATCAGTCTTATGTGTCACAAGTGTTTAAATATATAGTTATCTTGATTTTATTATATTTTTACTGTCCTGAAAATAAAATTTGCCAAATGAATCTATTTTTTCTGTTTCAATTCCAGTTGCATAAGTTCAAGTGATTTTTTTTTTTTTTTTCATATTTTTTAGCAAAGCAATCCACTTTGCACTTGTTCCAATAGCAAATCTTTTTTGAAAACAGTTACAAATGATCAAATAAAGATGAATATGACTTAAAACAACACCAAAATTCAAAAACATTCAAAACACAAACGCAAATTCAACAAAACATGCACCAAAATTCAAAAACACAAATTCAAAAACACGCACCAACATACAATTTACAAACACACCAACATTCAAAAAGACAAACACAAATTCAAAAACACAAACTTAAATTTGAAAACACAAATGCAAATCAGTGTACATTGGCTCTTGGGTTGTTCTCGATATTCGGTTCCCTAAACTATTGATGAGAGAACACTGCGATAACATGGTTACAAATTCAAAAAAAGTGCATCCTCTTTAATGTGAAAAAACAGCAGAGACTTGTCAAATTAACCGAAGTTACTGTTCATGCCCTTTGCTGCAGTAGACTATTCATCAAACCTCTCTCATGTGTCGTCTCCTCTGGTTGAACAATCTATCATTGACTCTTCTTGATTCTTCCTGAACTAATTGCAGGGCCATTTATTCGTTAAACTTTCAACGCTCCACACACACCTTTTTAAATTTAACGGCTACTTAGCTTTGGATCTGCTTGTAAGACACTTTTCATGGTTTTTTGAACATTGGCGAGCTTCACATCATTCGTCAAATTGCAATTTTAATCTGACTAAAGCTTTGTCAGCAGTGTCAACCCTCTAACTTGATAACAATGTCCTTCCTTATCATGCAAATTTACTTTACACTGCTAACGTTTTTCCAATTCCAAGTTATTTTTCAAATTCCAACGGAAGCAGGTTATTTTAAGGGATATTTCTTCGACCCAATTTCAAATGCACTGCCTTCAGTTTAAGATTTTCTGTATTTGAAAATCTCAAACTAATTTTCTCAAATAAAACACACAACAGACAAGTTCCCATGTCCAAGATTTGAGTAAAGCTTCATCTACTGACTGCAAAGGAAATGACGAAAATAATCTAAGCCATTTTGCCTGATATGCTAATGCATTATCCTTTTTTGCCTGTTTATGATATACGTTGCTGCTCCAATTTTTTTCTATGTTGGATGTAAAGACATGTTACTGTGTACGAATGTTAACACAATCCTCATCCAAATCCTAATCTTAACTAAGTCCAAACTCCAGACCTAACCTTACCTACTTTGGAAACTTCAGACCTAAACTTAGCCATTAAACCCAAAGAATATATCCCCTTGTGGCTTCAAACAAAACACATAAGAAAATAGTCTCTCTCTTTGACGCTTTTCACAGCCCAAAATTCATTTTATTCAGCCCCGCCCACTTTTGCTGGAAGAAGACTTCCTTTTTAGTTACAGTTAACATAAAAAAATAACATAATCATTATTTTATTTTGTGGTTATATCTATTTGAGATTGCTCAGCAAGACAGACAAGTTAACATGTTAGTTACTGAGATGAACAGGAAGTGCAATGCCAAGAAAAATGGGCAGGACAGAATAAGGTTAATATAGGGATTTTCGGTTGTCACTTTCCCGGCCTATACTGCGCATACTCAATGCAGAAATTGCAGCTCTGCGGGTGTGCATGCATCGCCCGTCTTGATAAACAAATAATCCCTTTATAGTAGACATGAAAAAAAGGGCTAGAAATATGCTCATGATACACTATTAACATGTTGTTATTTAGATACACATTTCTGTGAGACTGATCATATGATTTTTAATTCTTCATTATTTTATTATTAGGTTTAATTTAGAGTATCAAACCTTTTCAGGAAGGTCTAATGTCTCAGGAGGAAACTCTTACAAAGAAATAAAAATAAAAGAACCCTAAGCTCGCTATAAAGAAGCTTGACTTGTAAACTTTCAAATTTGCAAATTTTCAACCATGAAAAGTTTATTGGGTTGATCCCTGTTATATTTACCTTTTTATATTGTTTTTGCCAATGTATTGCTCTCAAAGTTCAGCTACCCTGCCAACAAACATGGCAAATATGCTATTATTGCCATGGTTGTTGCTTTCCGAGCGTTATTGTCAAGTGTATCTACTACAAAAGAAAACTAAACAAAAAAAGAACAGAAAAAGAACTAGATAAAGCTTCATCAACAAGGTCAACCCTCAAACTTCACGACAACATTCTTATCAAGCAAATAGGCTTCTCTACTAACCTTTTTTCCAGATTACTTTCCAAATCCCAGCAGATCCTCTCCATAAAAAACAAGCAGTGTTCTTTATGGGACATTTCGCTGAACCACTTTCAAATGCACTGCTACCCATTTAAGAGAGTGTCACTAGTACAAACGGATTTTTTACAAAAGAGGAGGATCTCTGTTGGGAATTAAAGACTGTTCATTAGATTAATTTCCCTTAACGGAGATAATGGTTGTGAAGCTGCGTGTTAGCTATTTCAGGCCCAAGCGCGTGTCTCATTTATTTGCTAAAGAGACCGCAGGGATTTGAGCGATGGGCGTACAGTGTGCAATCATCAGATGAAGGCTAATGGAAGTACTCAGCTGGAGATTAGGGATTGCACGACTGTTTTCAATGTTGTTTTTGGGAAAGTAGTCATTTTTTATTCACGAGCATCGCCGACGAGAAACGATGGAGCATCTATGGGTAAATAGAAAGCTGCTTGATAATGGTAAAGCATAAAGTTACAATTGTTAAAGCCCATATGGGATATTATCCAATTTTTTACAAGGAGGCGCCCGGTAGCAGAGCTGGTTAGAGCTCTGGCTTCCCAATAAGGAGATTGCGGGTTCGACATCCATGTCAAGCCAAGTCGACATCTCACCTCCAAAATGCAGCCCAATCTCAGGAGAAAACATAGCTATACAACAAAATGTACAATAAGAATCTGACATTTTTTCTGCTTTTATGTTAAAAAAAAAATCAGCTAGTTTAAACTGGTTTAAATGGACGCAACATCGTTTTCTTCCTCCGGCTAAGCTCCTCCCACCAGAATTCAACACTATATTTACTAACATGCAAGGGGTCTACTAGTGCCGAAACTTTGTTGATGTTCGAATAAATCATAGTTTTGCAAGACATGTCAGTGTGCGGAACTTGTTTTGTTTGTTCTTACTCATTACATTGACCATTTTGATTGATGACCATTGAATTCTATAGTTTTAACCAAGACTAGATACTGACACTTTGCAATGTGGATAGACTCGGTGCACTTTGGTGCTTAAAGAGTTAAGATTTAACAAAATTGACAAGTGCTTGAAAGTTTAGACTACATTTTCATTCAAATGTGGTGAAAATTATGATGTTGTTTTCACCCACTTTGTCTATTTTGATGAGGTTTTTTATTGCCTTTTGTACAGCAAACATGACATATGTAGAGGTTATTCCACAACTGTTACCTAGCCACCATTTGGAAAAAGGGGAAAAATTCACTTATGACACAGAAGTTACAATTTGACAAGTGACAATATCTTGTAACACTTTATTTTGTTAAAATATAGTTTATACTTTTTGGAAACTGCCAGATGTGTATAAAATGTCTTTGCATTTATTTGTTAGTTTCTTCAGAAATTGCAACTTTACTGCTGTAAAACTATGATAAATATTTACAGGACTATCATAGCAAACTAAGCTCACAATTGAAAAATGTGATAATCTGCCACATGGGATTCAAAGTGTTGCAGTGTATATTATTTGACAAATATACTTCTGTCTCATTCATGTGGATTTTGGCCCAAGTTTGCAATGTTGTTGCTAGGTAACAGTTGTGAAATTACCTCTACATCTGTCAAAGGAAATGGTTAGGGTTAGCAAAAAATGTTTAGTGAAATTTGAAATAATCATATCCTTTTTACTGAAACATGGGTCTAACCTGTCTCAAATAAAGCTAGCTTACTTGCTCATTACTTAATTACTTACTCATATGTACTTTAGCTCATAAGAAATCTGGATTACTTATGCAGTCAAAAGTTCAAGCATCAACAGAGGTTATGCATAGACATATTATTTTTATAACAATATTGCCTTATCAATTCTTGATTTCAAAAGCTAAGCAGGGTTGGGCCTGGTTAGAGCTTGGATGTGAGACTGTTGAGAACTACATTCATAACAGTGGGGCAGAGGTAATCTGGCACTGTTAGATGTTTCTTGTGATGTTTATAAGCTCACAAACTCAAGAATTGATCTGCCATGAGCTCATACTGGCCACTGAGTTTAAGACCTATGACAGAGCAGTATTGTGGTTTGAGTGGAAGCCAAAAGTACTGTGTTCAAGTGAATCAAAACCAACATGACGATGATACAGATTTAATCAGGACTATTTCAGCGGATGTATTTTGGAAGTGTGATCTTGAGCATGTGGGATAAGAAAGATGTCTGTGCTGGATGGAACAGAGGCTTGATTACTGTCTTCTGCTGTTTGAATATCCAACCAATCAGTTTTAAAAGTCTGCTATGAAATGCTATTTCCTGATGGCTTTCAGCAAGAGTCTATCCTTAAGGCCACGCAATTACTTGAAAGTGAATCAAAACAGTCAATGCTGCTGGTTAAATGTTCATCACAAACAAAACAACCTGGTCAGACAGATGGGTTCTCATGATATTTGTGAATTCACAAACTTGAGAGAATCTATCTGGACTTCTATCAGCCCTTTGGTTTGCAGTCCGATCACTGTTGTAAAGCCCAATCATATTGCAGCAGGGCAGGTTGAGTAGGATTGTTACCCAAGACAACAGCAAGTAACGCCTGAATCAAACAAAACAAAGATGACAGCTCCAGTGGATGTGTGTGTGTACAGAGTATTTTTTATTTGGAAAGAGGAGTGCCATTTGTTGTTCTATCCAACGTCCACATTGGATCCGGCGTTATGATTCGTTGCTGTGATTGGTTAAGCACAAACTAAGTAAGCACTAGTTGACAAGTCACCCAAACAGCTGAAGTGTTTCATTAAAGGTTACATCTCTTCCCGAACACTTTTAGCGAGGGAAGTTCCAGATGGATAATGTGGAAGAATTCAAATGTCAACACACATCTAGATATGAAAAATATCGGAGTGTCTGCATAATAAAAATGTTCTTTAAATCATGTGTTATATGGCTTAATAATTGATTTTTCAGTTCACCAACATAATCTTTGTTTCTTTCTTAGCTGAATTCTGTAAAAAGAAATAAACAAAAACATAAATTTGACTTGAAATCGCAATACTAGTCAGAAAAATTGCCCAGATATATTTTTCAGAAACTGTGCAACCTTACTTGCCAGACTGAAATATGTATCACTTGACTCTGACTTGAGTTCTACAAATGATCAGTTTAGGTTCGGGCAGCAGAGCTCTAGTACAGTTTTTTGGTCTTTATGTAAGCCACACCCACCTTACCTACAGTAAATCTGCAGCGTGAGTTCTATCAGTATGTCCAAGGGCAGCTTTGGCATCAATAGACACTTGCCACCAATGTCAGAGTGAACAAATAATGCACAAAATGGATAACTATTGCTTTCCAAGTTTACACATAACAATCAACCCATCTAGACACTTTACACAAGTGCTAACACATACATCAGAGGTTAAATACTTAAAATCTCTTGATCTGGAGATGTGCCCCTGCATGAGCAAAGCACTGCGTGTCTCCACAGCCGCTCACATTTGAACCATGTAGTTAATGGACAGTCAGAGCAGTGATTGGAGCAGCTTTGAAAAGACAGGAGGGGTAAATATTTAGCATTCCTCAGCTGGCTTGAGCCTCTCAGTGACATGTACACACTTGCACTCTTCTGGATGTGCACTTAGTGTGGGCTTTATTGGACATGTGGATCCTCTTGTAAAGGAGAATACAAGAATTCCAATGTCTTCAGGAAATTTGATTGGCCATGTGTTTGAAAAACTATTTGGTTTTCAAAACAGTGTCCGGAGAAACGTACATATTTAAAAAATGTCAAAATGTACGATAAGCACATTTTAGGCAAAGCCAAAATTTAAATAACGGCGAATTTTGGTTGAAGCGACATTTTCTTTGGGTTTAACAGGTAGGTTTAGGCTTCAAGTTATTAGTATGTTTAGGCTGGGGCTTTGGGTTAAGATGGGCTTGTTAAACCCAAAGAAAATGTCGCCATGTGGCTTCAACCAAAATTTGTGGTTATTTTCAGATTTAGCTTTTCGTAACATTGATGTAAAAATGGCGTGAAAACGTACTTAGTCAACATTTTTGACATTTAATTGTATATACGTTTCCATGGAGACTTTATACTTTTGGAGGTTTTTCATTGTAAGGGGGTGGATTCGTAGTTGTTTAGTTGATTCTCATTAGTCGAACTAAATCTGGGTTAGTTGACTATTTCTTCTTTATAGAACTGAAACAAATATAGTCTAGTTGAATTTGTTTATGTAAAACATTGAGTTAACCTATGGTGGCCCTGAAGAACAAAACTCAAATTCAAAACAAAATAGTAGGACTCTATTTCATTGGGTCATAATTACTTTTATAAACTGATTCTGTCAGATCTAAGAAGCTAAGATGGACACGGCCTGGTCAGTTCTTGGATGGGAGACTGCTGGAACACCAGGTACTACAGTGGATCTGTAAAATGAATGTACTTAATAAATAAATAAATGAGTGTGGTGTTATTAAATTTCTATTCTGTTTTTCTGTAAACAAAAGTTACATATATATCTTTTGTTTATCGTCTTGTCTTTTGAATTAAAGTTGCTAGAAATTGAAAATATTAAATAACCAACTATCTGAAATGTGTGTACCCATTGTGTGGATATGGAATTATTGACATGCTCACGGGACAAGTACACAATATAAATGTATTCACTTTCACTGCACTAATTTTGTATATTCACTGTGACACTTGATGTTGCAGTGGTCTCCCATCTAAGTAGTAAACAGGCCCTAACTTGCTTAGCTTCTGAGATCTGAACAAGATCAAACGGCATTAGGATAAGGCACTAACCTATTTTCTAGTGTTTCTCCCCAATGGGACTCTGTGGTTTGTGTATTTGTTTTATTTAGAGACAAATCTATTTGTTATTTTGTCTTTAGGTCAATCACCCACAGACTTGCTTGGACTCTGGACAAACCTATTTTAGATTCAGTTCAATTACCTCTACTGTATTTAGGATTGATAGGTCGAGGTCAGGCTAGTGGTGTTTGGGGCCATTTCACTTTCACTTTGAACAAAGGGATTGTGTCTGTAAGCAAATATAGCTAGGTGTGTTTATTTGAGTGAAACATGTAACCTCACTGTTCATTTAGAGCCAGAACATCTAACAGTGGTTTTAGTGCTTTACTCATTGTTTATGCCGACATGTTTTCCAGAGTTTTTTTCGTGCATATTTTATACAAATGTCAATGCTTTTCTGCTTGTTTGATTTTTAATTTAATAATGCCCATTTCAAGTTTGGAGATCAAGTGGGACCTGTCTTTGCAAAGGAAACACTGTAGATCTGACACTTTCACTCACAGCAAATTAGTTTTGAGAATCAAACCGGGTCACAAGTACTTTTTCAATTCAAACAATGACTGTGAATTACAACAAATGCCAAGAAACTCTAGAGCAAATATGTCATTTCCTTTACAAGCTTCAACAGCTGAAGTCCACTTTACAGAATATGTCTCCAGCTGGATATTTTGACGTAGGAACCCCATTTAACCTTCTGTCCAAACCTATATAGTTCTTTTATTAGATTGCTGCTGTGTGGTTTCCAGGGCTGTTGCCAGACACAGACCTGAAGCAGTGCTCACCGCAGAGACAGGAGAGGGCTCCAGAGAGGGCTCCTGAAGGCCCCTGTCTGATCAGACCTAACAATGAGAAGCTTCCACACTATGGCAGTTTGAACCTGAACAACCAAAGATATTGTTGTAAGGACAATGCAACAGAGCTGGTAAATGATCAGGTGAATGTGAGCAGTAAGTTGTTATAGATGCTGTTATAGTGCCTTTATCACTCATAACAACAAGCGGTCAGTCACAATCAGATAACATCAGATCATTTTTTGGTGTGCATGTGAAAAAAAGAGCAGACTGAGAAAGGCTTGTCATTATTCTTTCATTCAGCATGTGGTGTTGGCCATGTTCTTGTGTATGTGTGCCATAGGCCCCACTGTCACCAATCCTTCACACAGTTTATGTTGCTGTCCCACTGTGGCACCTGGATTTCCTGAAGTCTTCTGTTGCAACAAAGTCTCACTGAAATGTGTATCTAAAGAGGTGGGACCAAGTCACTGTTGTGCAAGTCTCAGGTAAGTCTCAAGTCTTTCACCACAAGTCAGAGCCCCCTCAAGTCCAAGTCATGTCCCAAGTCCTCTACTCTTAGTTTTAAGACTTGTCAACTACCAATACATCTTATATGTCTACAACTTTGGTGAATTTTATAAATGATTCCATTTAAAACACATTTCTGGTCAAAAAAAGAAATGAGAAAGTTTGTAAATGTAAAAGTTAACACTTTATTTTTTGAGGAGAAGCCTCAAGTCAAGCCATAAGTCATTGACATTCAAGTCAGTCCCAAGTCATCAAAATTGTGACTCAATTCTCTTTTGTACTATGTCCTAATAGCGTAAAATGAGCATGTTTCTAGCTCTTTTGTTATTATTTGTGCTCTATCTATTAGGGATTCACCGACCCAGCCTTTTCAGCTCCAATACCGATTCTGATACTTTGTCTTTAAGTATTATATATACTTGATATCAACTGATACTAGTGTAAAAACTGAAATTGCTTTTCTTTCTTATCAAAACATAAGACATTAAGACGTTAACATAAAGTGTTAAAAGTCCGCAATACAACTGTTACTTCTAGCGCAAGCCACAACTTAACAACTTAATGTCCAAGAATGTCCAGACAATACATTTAGAACTGGGGCTTAGAGTTGTTTAAGATTAGGATTTTGTTAATATTGATAAATAGTAAGACATTTTGACATTAGAAATATAATAATACAAAATAAAAAGTTGATGAGCTTATCAATCAATAAACAATATGTCTTACTTGATTCATCAGTAAAGATTTGCAAAAGTTGCAATAATTTTGAGTAGGCCTCATTATTTCAAAAAGTACACCACAAAGCTCCCAGAATGTTTCCGTCATGTAATGTGATACAGTTGCAGCTGATTTGATAATATGTTGCTTGGTGACAATGAAGCTCAGTCATAAAACATAATGTGCAGCATCTGTTAGCTTGATCACAATGTAAACAAACACATGCTAACTTACTCCATGTTCTTTTTGTAACACTCTTAATCCTGTTCCTAAACCTAAATGCCTGCCACTCAAGTTGACACACGCTGATTGCCAAACATGCTTCAATCTTCGTTAGTCATACGGTACAAAATGCTGCTGCAAAATGTTCAGGCTCTCAACTTTTGATTTTGGCTTGGAGTGAGATTTTTTGTGAAGGTGCATATCATTCGCAGGTTCTGGGTGGAGTGAGGCGCTGAAATCTACATGGAGAATTTGTAAAGCAGTGACCTAATTGAAAGTCTGTTTTTTAGTGGTTGATGGGCATCAGACGTATTTCAGCAGTGTGGAAACTATGTCGTACATGGTGAAAAGAATGAGCGGGGGGTCTGGGGTCCTCCCCAGAGATTTTTGAAAAAAACAGACACATTTTGGTGCATTTTGAGACATTTTACAGGCTTCAAGTGGCTGAAAAAAGTGAGTCTAAAATTGTCGTATTGGATAACACTTTCAATTACTCTGAGCTTATTTTATAAAAATAAAAAATTAAAACAGGTGGTCAAACAACCAAGTGAATAAAAGATAAATGGCAATTAGGCCTTCTGTTCACGTGGCCCTGTGTGGTCGAGTCTGGGAGTTCCCTAGGAGATTTTGGTCAAAATATATGTAGTTTCCTGCAATCTGAAGTGTTTTTAACTAACAGATCCTATTTTCTAGCAGGTTTACACTGGCACAAAGTCAGCTGTGTGTTAGAAAATTTCACCTTGAAATTTCTACTTTTAGGCATTCACATGTCCAAATCCTGTGTCAGTGGTTCACAGTGGAGTCCTAATACTCTTCTGTCCTGTTCAGTGAGAGACATGTCAGTGAGGGGCATCAGACTGCAGCTCCTGGTTTTGCAGATGTTCAAACTCCAGGTCCTGAGACTGCAGCCTCCAGCTCTACCTCTGCTGCTTTAGAGCTGCCTCTGTCTGTGAGCTGCTGCTACTTCACAGTGGACAATGCACATAGGCTCCTCCAACAACAGTTCTGCCTAAACCTTTTGTGCAGACACTTCGTGGACTTATGTTTGTTATGTTGTTTTTTCTATTCAGGATATGGATCAGGATTTTGGGTCTGCTGTGCATGCTCCATCACCATAATTTACTTTAACTTTCTGGAGGTGAAAAGTCATCCACACATTTCAGTAGAATTAGAAAGTAAGACCACAGTTTGAGACATTCTAAATGTTGATTAATACTTTTTAAGGCATAATATGAAAAAAACAACACTTTTTTTTTTTTTATCAAAACAAACATGCGTGGGCCCTCCTCCTCCCAGGCAAATAACAGTCCATTTTGTGGCAATACAAGTCTGTTTTTTTTCTAATTATCTATTTGGTGTAACAAAGTCATAAAAATGTCAGAAACATGAAAGTATTATAACATTGTATTATTAATTAGAAGTTTTTCATGTTAGCTGCTTAGCCCCCACACCCCCTTTAAAGGTCCTTAAATCCCTTTCAAACAGCCCTGCACTTCCCACCGGAGACCGTGGAAACAGAGTCAGCCTTTATGCAGCATTGACAGTGGAGCTGGGGCTGTAGAGGCTCTAAAACTCTACAGACTTTACAAACATGGATCAGGACATCTGAACTCACACTTAGTATCTCTTTTACGTGTCCTGTGTCCTGGGACAGTGAATGAAATGATCTGCAGTGTCCAGGGAATTAGTGGGACTCATTTTCAGCCCGGGAAAAATTTTAATGGACCAGCCCTCTGACAAATAAAAATGTAACCGTGTGGGCTCTAGCTGTTTTATCACCCTAGGCGAGATTTCAAATCACGCCCCTGATAGATAACCACTCTAGACCCTCAGACCCATAAGCCTGTAAATACAAATTTAAATCTAACAAGGTTCAGATGTAATTCAGGGTGGTCTGGGGGAATTCTCCTACCTGGAGAATTTTTATAAAATCAATGCAATTTCCTGTATTTTGGTGAGTTTTAGATGTGATGATCCTATTGTGTGATGTCAATTTTATATAATTAAAAAGACATGAGGCAGTTAAATAAACAAAAATACAAATAGGGTCCCCCCATTGAGGCCAGATTTAGGGGGCCCAAGCCCCAAATGCCCTTAGCTCCGCCCCTGTAAAACTGTGCTTTAGGGCGTCAGGCAGACTGACTCGACCTGACAGGACGGTCCTGTGTGATCAGAGCAGGGAAAACACAGGAGCTGCTGCTTTTATAAGGTTAGTGTCTGTTTTATGTCACATTCAGGGAAAAGTAAAAGTTGTAAAGACCACTTCAAACATTTCCGCGGTGCGCCGTTTTGCGTCATTTTCTCCGCTGTTATTTACACACGTTATCTTTCACTGTACATTTTGGGCCTTTTCTCCGTAAATATAAGGCTGATTTGCACAAACTATGGATCACTATGAAGCTTCAGTTTCACAGAATATCACTGGGAGTTTGAAATGTGTCTCAAAGAAACGATCTGTCTGTTAAATAGCTCTGATGTGACGCTGCCCTGACAGTCGCGCGCAGCTTCCCGAGGGAGGGAGAGAGAGAGAGAGAGAGAGAGAGAGAGAGAGAGAGAGAGCGATTTTAAGACAGCGCATCTGAAATTCAGAGCACTGCGCGGCCGTTCGAGGCTCTACACATTTGAGACTATTTAATTTTGGTTTAAAAAAAATTGTGTCTGATTTTTCAGCGTGAGAAATGCCAGGTGTGGCGTGAGAGCGTGTGAAGGAGGTGAATTGCGTGTGTCACACGGTCATTGCGTGAGAGTTGAGAGCCCTGAAAATGTTACATCATTTTGGTTTGTTACAAGTTCATTATTTATTTGCAAAACAATTGTGTTAAACTGGCCAAGAACAACATGAAAGTCTATTTTAATAAAGGCTTAAAATAGATGATAAACAGGATACAGTGTGATTTAGAATCTAAAAGAACAAAAATCATCTTTTTTTTGGAAGTTCAATCAATCAACTAGCAATCATTTCGATAACTGATTCTTTGATTAATCGATTAGTTGTTTAGAATGCAAAAGTCACATGACTACAAGATTTTTACAAATTTTGATCCAGACCTAACCTTAAATTAGATCATGAATTTGTAAATGACTGAAGTAAGATTTTTACCAGTGTAAAGTAGCATATTTGTGGAGGATTTTTTAAACCCGGATGCAGAAAATAAACCTCAGGTTCTGCTTGGAACTGGCAGAATATGCATCTGACTCTGTGGGACCTGACAACTACTTTGGTGAGTTTCATTCAGAAAGCACATATATTTATGTTTTTTTTTTTTGAGTTATGCTCGAGATCTACTACAAGTTAAATTTAGGACTCACTAGATCCATACAAGACCAGATACATCTCTAGACCTATTCTTCACTCCTCTTGTTATGAAACCCTTAATGTTGAAATGTCACAAGCTTTAACTTTGAATAATTTATTGTAAAGCATGATGAGAGCTTTTGTTGCAGACCTAACTATTTTAAGTTACAGTTGTTAAAAAAGACACTTTTAGTTGAATTATTTAAAAAGCCACTTTTTTTCTTTTTATAGTTCAATTAATTGAAAATTACATATTTAGAATGATGATGGTCTTTTTAGTAACAAAATTATGTATTATCAATGCTTTAAAATGCATAATGCAGAGTATTGTTATCTGGCTGTTTTTGCAACATGAGTTTTATTTTTTTCATTCAGGAAGTCAGATAATCACAAACTTGAGATAAAGTTTGTCTATGATTATCATGTGTGTTTCATAGATATATTTTTAGTAAATGGGAATCAAAGCTGAATGTTTTATTTGATTGTTGAAGACTTTCTGAGCTCAAGACCTAAACAACACTTCTCCAAATAAGATTGCTAGAGATTTTGCACTCACAGAGTCCAACCTACAGACCAGATAAATCTTAAGACCTATTCTTCATTTACTTAATTATGAAACCCTTGATGTTGAAAAGTCACAAACTTCAACTTGAACACCTAAGAATGACTTATTGTAAAGCATGATGAAAGCTCTTGCGGCAGCTGCATTGCACAACCTACTTTTTTCGAATCTGAATTGCTCAAGTCTGCCTCCCCTCTGTCATGTCGCAAAAGGGAAGTGAAACGCTCAACAGTTGGCTGACTCTCACCCCGTTTCAAATCTTCAAATTTGTCTCTTGAGATTGCTCCTTTACACACACAACAATGTTTATTTTTGTCTTCTCTTCTGCTGTTTCTGATTTGAATCAAAGCGAGCCAGTCAACACGGGAGAGTCCGCTGGCACAGGATTGAGTAATTCCAGTCTGCAAACATTGAACGCATCTGTCCACGAGCTTGTTGCAGCATGACTTCAAGTGCATAGCTTCCAACTTAATGGGGAAGTGGAGGTTTTACACTTCTTGAACCTTTTTTCACAGAAATACAGATGTTCTCATGTTGCTGTGCAATCTAACAACAACGAGAATGTAACTGTCGCGACAAGTTACTGTAATGGTTGTAAAGTGCAAAGTGTTTTTAGATGAAATATCATAAGCATAGCATGATAAGTTGTTGTTAGCATTGGGGTTCACAATTAAGCTAACTCGTGCTTTTAATGTGTTGTCAATTCAATGCTAATGGAATACGCTTTTTAATTGTAGTAGAATTGTCTCTGGTCAATAAAAAAAATCATATTTCGATCACAACAGAACGTTTTGTGTTCCAACAACCATAAAATCATCTTAAGTAACGTTAAAACTCAAATTCATAAAAATGTTCCTGCTGTATTTCATATTATTTTAACATTGCACATCGTCAGTGAAAGCTGCCATGTCCAACTATTCATTTATGTCAAAAACACAACCCCAAAGCCGAAAACATAGACTTAGTAAGTAAAAATAAAAAGCCAAGTATGCAGATAGCTACTAAAACTATACAGGCTAGCTTAATACTAGCCAAATTACAATAACAACTAAAAAGTAGCTTCGAACATGCTAATATTTACTTTTTTGCAGTTATTTCTACCACACTTTTGATATTTCTAGTCTTACTAGCTTAAACATTAGCAAAAAAGTAATGACAAAAATATCAGCCACAGACAAATTCAATTGGTAGCTTCAGACAGGCTAATATTGACTTTTTTGCAGCTATTTCTACCACCTTTTTGATATTACTAACCTTACTAGCTTAAACGTTAGCAAACAAAGTGATGACAAAAAATTTAGCCTGACGAATTCAATAAATAGCTTCATCCATGCTAATATTTACTTTTTTGCAGTTATTTCTACCACACTTTTGATATTTCTAGTCTTACTAGCTTAAACATTAGCAAAAAAGTAATGACACAAATATTAGCCAGAGACAAATCCAATAAATCAATAATATCTTACCTTTTCTGATAAGTCCCCCTCCCTCCTTGTCGATCAGATGTTTCAAAAACCGGTCAGTCACGGTTGCTTATTTACACCGTCTTCATCTTCCTCAACAGGTCTGCAGAAAAAAAAAACTCCAAAGTTGAGCCCTCCTGCCGCGCGCCTGTCAGTGCTCACCACACTACTGTCTCAAGATTCTGTTCACTAGTACTTCCTTGAGGAACTAACTTGTCGCGGCACACCCCTCCTCGTTTCTCTCACTCACTCTCTCACTCGCTTCAGTCCCATGAGGTAATTTTTTTCCCTCGCAAATTCAAAACTAAACTATTTCTGTCTGTTTTTTTTCTCTTGCAGCTACAACGCGTGCTCTCATTCTCCGGATTGCTGACGTAGCTAGCTTGCCTCTGCCTGTTCTGTCAAATGAAATAACTAGAAAGAATTTGTCAGTAATCCAGTGCTGGTGAAAGGGGAGCGGTTTAAGTCCTTTTATTGTGCTCACCTACGTTGGAATGCGGCTCCTGTCAGTGCGCGGCGTGCGAGGTAAGCTAGGTCCCTCCCTCCCGTGTCTGCCTGTTTTGTTTGAAAAGAACCATAACAAGCTAGTAGCCATGTGGTGCAACGTGAGACGCAGGTGGGTGACGCTGAAGCTAACGGTGACAGCTCTGTTTTGGTTACTAATGGTAGCGCAAGATAGCCTGTATTAGCATTGTTATCTTTATCAAAGGCTGTGGGATTGTCAGTGACTGTTGCTTTGGTAATAAATGCAAATAAAGTTAGATACAGCAGTGCTTGTCAGTGGTGTAGAATGATTTAATTAGCTATGCTAAAATTTAGGCTATGCTAAAAAATTAAGTACTTAATGAGCTTATCACTTTGTTACAACAGATTTTTCCTTGTCATTAGTTAGGCTTACTCAAAGTTCTATTTTGACTTGCGCATGTTTGAGTAATCTTGTGTTCTTCTGCAGCAGAGGCTCAAGTGCTCGGAAAATCACAAGCAGGCTCTCCAACCTGTAGCTTTTGAGTGACCAGTACCTCTCAACCATGCACCAAGTATTGTAATTCCTCAAACGATTCAAAGAAACATGTGTACTAAACTGTGCAAATTAATTACATTCAATGTATTTTAATTAGTTGCCTTTTACTATTTTATTTGTAGGACTAATAAATGCCCAACTTTGCAAAAATGAAAAAGATAGGCCACTTGTTAACCCTATGCACCAAAGTAGCAGCTCAGGCTTTATTTCTCTCTTCAGATTCTTAGTCTCTGATACGTCACAGTAGCTTGGAATATTCACAATTCAACTTTGTGTCAGCAGCTGTATAAAATAACACTGAGAGATATCAGTCTGGACTCTATAAGATGTTGTTTATGGAGCTATTTTAGGTCAACGTCACTTTTCGTTCTACTGCATATGCTCCATGCAGAAAGATACAGTACATGTCCATCTGGTTACCTGTGGAAACTTCTTTGAATAAAACAACAAAACGGGACAAGAGCTAGCTGTTTGGATCAGGTATGAATCAGTCTGACAGACGTCGGTCTCCTGAAGCTTGAGACAGCAT
The DNA here is from genome assembly GCA_038363315.1 of Mugilogobius chulae. Taxonomy (NCBI): domain Eukaryota; kingdom Metazoa; phylum Chordata; class Actinopteri; order Gobiiformes; family Gobiidae; genus Mugilogobius; species Mugilogobius chulae. The sequence continues at coordinate 18,277,605 of CM076413.1, read as the reverse complement.
TTTTCTTGCTGTTTTTTCACTCACCTGAATGTAACTTTCAAGAGTTGTAGGGTCGAATTTCATCCACAAATGTTGAATTAGCAGCAGAACTTTTGTTGATAAACTCTTGTATTTAGCTGACAACAGCCCTAGCTCGAGTGGTTTCGCCAGCTTGGTCAATGAGTGGCAGGTCTTTCTGCATAAACATATAATCCCTTTATAGTATCCACATTTACTTAGATTTCAAATTCTAAACAACTCTGGCGCCCAAAGAATTAATATTTTGTTTGATTATTTTTCTGTTTGCCATAAGTAATACTGTTACAAATCGATACTACTTCAACCAAGTTTGACAAAACTTTTTTTGTGTGTGAAAACTCTTCATACAACTTTGAATATATATATTTTTTTCAATTTATATCTTGTAAATGACGATAATGCTAAACATGTAAAGTTATATAAATATGAAAATTTCTCTGATTTGCCCTTGTAATCTGTACACAGCTCTTGCCACCTTGACATCATAGTTCATTTTTTGACTATTCTTCAGATATTTCAACCCTCCTTTTGCCCCTTCTGACACTATAGTTTCAAAAGTACATTACTTTTATTTCCCTGTATGCCACATAGTCACACATACCGGATGTGAGAGGACGCTGGCGTTGCTGTGTTCGCCGCTTCTCCATCTAACTGTCTAACTGTTTGTTAAAATTTTCTACTCCTGCCTGTTTTGTTCGTTTGGACTGCATCACATAAACACATCACCAAAAACGCCTTCTATCACCTCCGGAACATTGCCCGCCTTCGTCCTTCCCTTACCCCACAGTCTGCAGAAATTCTCATCCATGCCTTTGTCACCTCCCGCCTTGACTACTGCAATAGCCTGCTCTATGGTTCACCAGCCAAGCTCCTCAATAGACTCCAGTACATCCAGAACTCTGCTGCTCGTCTCCTCACCCACACTTCCTCCCGTGACCACATCACCCCTGTTCTCAGAGACCTCCACTGGCTCCCCATCACCCAACGCATCCACTTCAAGCTCCTCACCATAGTTTACAAATCTCTCCATAACCTGGCTCCCACCTACCTGTCAGAGCTCCTGCACCAGCATACCCCCACCCGCGCCCTCCGATCAGCAGACGCTAACCTCTTGTCTATCCCCAGGTCCAAACACAAACTTGGGAGACAGAGCCTTCTCCGTTGCAGCCCCACCCTCTGGAACTCCTTGCCCAAGACATCAGAGACTCAGCTACATTAACTCTGTTTAAAAATCCTTGAAACTCATCTCTTCAAAGCCGCCTTCAAATAACTTTTCTTTGTATCTGTTTGTTTGTCCTATTTATGTGAAGCGTCTTTGAGTATCTTGAAAGCGCTATACAAGTGTTATGTATTATTATTATTATTATTATTATCTAACCTAACCTGTTGCTGTATATGACTATAGTCTATTGTCCCTGTACTTTGAAGCTAACAAACCGCTTCAGGGAACACAAGAGAGCAAAGCAGGCTATAACATGAGGGAGTCTCACCGGGAAGTTCAACTGAGGACTGTTCAATTCAGAAATACAATGTTGTATCTGAAATGATTTATTTATGTTGGTCTTGATTTTCTTTGTGACAGACAGCACTTGATGTGTCAATTATTCATCTTTTGGTAAACAATAACCTGGCAAGAAAATTGTGCAATGAATTATGAAAATGTGTCATAAAGATATGGTAATCAGTTGTTTTTGTGTTTATTAATTCACATAGGTCATTTGGGTAACACTATTCCAAGCACTGCCTTCCTCATCTCGCAGTAATTACTTCCTATACGTGTCATAATATTTACACAAATTACAGACATGTTTTAAACCTTGAATGTGCAATGTACAGTGGTTAATCTATCACAAACAATGTTAGGCCAGAAGTAGTCTTGCTAAATTAGTTCATAAATTCAATAGAGATCAAGATACATACAACATTTCACAAACAGCTAACAGCAGTAGTTGCAATTGGTCCTGTTATTGTATTACTTTACTACAAGTAATAAAAATGTATTCAACCGCTGTTCGAAATGTGATTTGCTCATTTCCTCAAAGGTGCTATATTCATTTTTGCTTTCTTAAAAGATGGTGTAGCTGATTTTCACACCAAGATTAAGTTTTAAATCTGACAACTTCCACTCAGAAATCTTTCGTCACATGATAAATATTGACATAATTCATATTGGTTGCGATTCTAGCTTTTTTTACAAGCAACAAAGTGAAACTATAGTTTGACCTCCCTAAACACGTCAATCAGAGTGAAGCATTCAGCTCCTGGTTAGAAACTCAAAATTGGTATTATTCAATTCAGACATCATTGGTCTCATTTTTTCCACAAGTGGCAGCATTTATCATAGACTTTTTGGTGGAAAACACAAAGCTGACAATTAACAACTAAAAAAGTTACTTATCCCAAGTTAATTTTATTTCATTAACTTCCTACATCAGTCTACATTTCACTCACTATAATTTTTCACAGCTATTACGAGCGGACGTGCTGGTATGCTAACAGCAGTGTCATTCCCCAATTGGAGTCAGTGCTGAATTTGAGTCAAAAGTCGATGTGCACACGTCCAGAAGCTTCTGTGCAGGCGCATAAACGTTTGTGTTTGACTACTACGGCAACACCTACGAGGACAAACAACATAGAATATGCTATGCTATATTTTTCATTGTTAATATGTTAATTTTAGGTTACACATGATCTTAACATTTGTAAAAACACTAAATTTAACTGTTAATAAACTCAAGCAAACAACTCAGAGGTCACCAATGTTAGTGTTAAACTAGATGTTTTGATGTGTTTATGAGTGTAGAAAGTACAAGATTTTATGTGGCTTTATCAAAAATAAACATTAAACTTTCTTGACTGACTTTTAATCTCATATGATAGACGATCTAAGGTTACATCTGACGGATAACATTTTTTAACCATTTCTGGCTGTTTAAACAATGAAAATATAGTCAAGCTAACTACTAGCATGACTGACTCGGATTGGGATGAGGCAGTTAGCCAAAATGCTAATAACAACAACAGACAAATTTAGTGGAGTTTTGTGAACAAACGGGACATTATTACAGGTAGTCGGGGAAATTTCAGATAAGTAAAAATGTTATAGTACTTTTACTTTTGTACTTACTTGTTCCACAACTGTTGACAAATGATTTGATTTTTATTTCAGTCTGTATTTTTGAAATCAAGTAATTAAAAGATCCTATGTGAGGCAGAATTGAATTGAATGTTACTATTTTACCAAAAACATGGATTTTCATTCACAAATGCGTAAGTAATCTAGCATCATTAAGCTGTCTGCATCTCCAATAACATCATTAGAGAAAGGTTACCAGCTAATTTACTCTGAAAAAAAACTTCGGCTGACACCTTCTGTGAGAATATTTGAGTTTGACCTTTAGTTCAGTTAAGATTACCACAGAACGTCTCTAATATTTCCTGTTGCAGTGAGAAATGAAGCAGGTTAAATGAGGGTAAAACAAGAGCCATCGCTTCAAAATTGAGCAAGTTTATGGGTTGAAAATGGAGATGTTGCTGCTTTGTTTTCTAGTTGTTTTCTAGTATTCACAAAAATATTTATCTCATAATTACTTGATAATTTTGAGATAAACAAGCAAATGAGTGAAAGAGCTTTGTTATAATATGGACATATGTAACCGGTGTAGGCCCACACGAGGTACTAGTATGGAGAAGTGTGTGGTGGTATGGGATAAACTCACCCCTCAGGCATAAGAACCCATAAACAAACTGAGCTAAGGGAGCGTTCCCTTTAGCTCAATGCGTTTGTCAGTCGACCGCCCCACGGGAGACCTGGGGTTCAACTCCTGCTCAGGACACAACACAACGCAGGGAGGAGGAAAAATCACACCGGTCACACATACATTCAAGCAGATTTTAATAGGTCCCCTAGCACAGTGGTTTTCAATTGTTTTCAGTCGCTGCCAAAATAACAATTGTAGCCATTACAACCCCCAAATACAAAATGTAGGCTCTGCAAAGTGATAAAATAGTATTTAGTCTTGTTTCGTTTTAATTTGAAGCAGTGTTGCCAGATGTATGACATTATCATATTTGTATGAAAATCTCACCCCCTGTACCATGTACAATCAATAATTCTAAGTCACAATAAAACTCTATATAAATGTTTGATAAATGTTTTATTAATTTTTCTTCTTGACTAACTTGAGCTCACCTGAAAGACTGCAAAGAACTGATCTAGGATCAGCAAACATTTAACAGAGCGTGAGCTTTAGTGGTGTTCTGTAATATTATTAGTCAACAGCATCAATAGTTTCTCTTGACTATGTCTGCCCCCAATGCTGCAGTAATAATGGAGACATTGGATGAAGGAAAGAGTGAATCAATGCTTTACTTTATTTTACTTTACTTTACTTATGGTCAAGTTTGAGTTCTATTGATATTAATTCAATCAGGGAGGTGGGAGGAAACCGGAGTACCCGTAGAAAACCCACGGTGACAGGGGAGAACATGCAAACTCCACCCAGAGAGATCGTGAGATGTTGATATGGTCCGACCCGGGAGTCGAACCCACGACCTCCTTTTGGGAAGCCATAGCTCTAACCACTTGGCTACCGTGCACCCGCTAAATCATTCCAAAAGTTAATTTTAAATACGTTCGATTCAGTTGGGTGGGTGAAAAAAAAAAAAGTTTTTTTTTTCACTGGGTGGAGTTTGCATGTTCTCCCCGTGTCACCGTGGGTTTTCTCCGGGTACTCCGGTTTCCTCCCACCTCCAAGACATGCATGTTTAGGTCAATTGGACATCACTGTAAATTTCCTTAGTGAATGAATGACAGAATGAATGGTTGTCTGTCTACCCTGCGGCAAGTTGCCACTGTCCAGGTGTTCCCGCCTAAAGCCCAAAGTCTCTGGGATAGGCTCCAGTCACCCGCGACCCCTAACGGGATTAAGCGGTAGAAAATGAATAATTTAGCTTCAGTTTGGATGTGTACGATAATTATTAGCAAAATACAATGATTTTGTGGCTCTGGTATGACAATCCAACATTTGTCATCTGGCAACACTGATTTGACATAACCTAGATAAATTCATCTTGTAGGTAAACAAATAGGAATATACACCTAGCACTATTTGAAGCTGCCAAACTGTTTTCTTAATTTTCAATTTCACATATCAGGGGACCCACGAAATCATTTCACGCCCCCCATTGGGTTCTTGAAGCAGCCACGTTATCGACACAGTCATAAACACATCTTAACTACGCAAATGATGCTCCAGGTGAATAAATCATCTTCGTCAGTCTTCACCTGGAGAAACGTTCAGAGCAGTAGGCCCAGTGCGGTTGATTTTTAATAGTTCTATGTTTTGATGTGACAGGTTTGGGTTTGGTCCTGAATTTTAAGCACATTTTTTGTGCCGTGTGGGTCAAGTTGAATTTTAACTTGGGCCGGGTGGGGCAGGACACAAAAAAACTGACCCGCACATCACAATCAGCTATACTGGCCTTTGTACTATATTTCTTACCAAAGACAATTTTGGCAGACTTCTGAGTCAATCAGTCATCAGAGTCCAAAACTACAAATTCTCAGCTTCACAAAGAATCCAGCCATTTGTATATTTTACAAGTTCTGAATCAGTTTCAGTCAGGCATTTTAATAAAATATAACCCTGATAGTAAAGGGTTAACAAAAACTCCTACTTTCACTTTTTGCTCATTGCGGTGAACTTAACGAAAACACTCTTTATCTCTAATGCTTTATGACTTAACAATATACCGCCAATCAGTCAGTAAAATGAATGGACCATTGTAGCCGTCATAAACCCTCACTGTTTGTTCCCTTATCTCTCCTGACATACTTAGATAATGCTAACACATGCTACGTCGCCTGCTTGTTTGTTGTGTGAGGAAAACATGGCCGTCACCCAGAAGCCCTGAACTCAATGATTCATTTAGAAAAGGGAAGTGACTCCGACGCAGTGTTTATCCTCAGCTTTATCTCAATGGAGGCCACTTAGGCAGTCCAAATGGATGTCTGTGTAAGGCTTAATTGTTGTCAGATGTTGAGGGTCAAAGGGCGCACGCGGAGGCAGCAGGACTGGGGTAGGTCTGCGGAGGAAATGGCAACCGCTGCCATTTAGTACATTGTAGCCATTTAGTAAATGGCTACAATGGTAATTGTAGCCATTTACTAAGAATTATAAAGAAGACAGTAGCAGTGGACACATATACATACAGTAGATTACCTGAACTGAAATTCTGTACGCTGGAACCGTCCTACCTAATCAGCTCTGTAGTTGGCATTAAAGCTAAAAACTATGCACTAAAATACTTAAAATAAATGTGAAAAAAGTTACATTTTTGAGATCTATGTGTAGAAAATCGTGCTGTGTGTTTGATCAGAGGTTGCAAAGCAGAACAGAACAGATTTATTGTTATTGTCACAGAGCACAATAAAATTACATTTGGAGTGAGCCCCCGGGCCGCTGCACCTTTTGCACGCCACCACTCGCTCTTCCAAACATAAAAAGGCAAAGAAAACAACAAAACAACAACACAATAACACATAACAAAACACAATACACGCGGTCATGTAATGGGATATTTTGGGAGGAGTGGGACGGGAAAAGAAAGGAAAGAAGCAAAATCTGGTTGCCTGGAAAATCCAGACGATATTTATTAAAAAATAATTTCAGTGAGCGTGATTGAAAGATTAATTAGCCAATCAGGGACATGCATCATCTCCAATATGAAAATAAACATGGCTGCTTACAACAAAAAATACGTGGAAAAATATAGAAAAATTATTACGTGGAACTGAAAAATATCACAGACTTTTGCAGAATCAATGAGCAAAATGTAACTAATTAAAAAAAAATACTATCAGATAGACTACTGTACTTTGTTTCATCTGATTGCCTGGTTGAGGAGTTGGTGACCAGACCCACTCTTCACAATTTGCTGATACCAGGCAAAAAATCTGAGGGTAGCTACACGATTTCACGATGTAATTCTACAAAATGCATTCCATATTTAAATGATTTTACACACTGAAAACACTATGTTGTAGTCCAGTGATATAACACAACAAACTACAAATTAAACTCATTAGGAAATCATTTCAAACATCTATTTAGTTTTGCGTGGGGGTTGCCTGTTGCTGGCATGATTATTTCGAAATGGCGGCCCGTTGTTTTTAATGGCTTGTGCTCATGGAGCACTGGCGCTTCGTCTATCGTGACATCAGAAACATGTCAGTTTTGACCAATCAGCGCACTTTTGGAAAGAACTTGGACCATGCTTTGGCAAACTGCGAAAAGTGGGTCTGGTCACCACTCCCCCTGCTTGTGTGTCAGATCAACTTCACAATATACCGGGCAATCAGATTAGTGGGGGTTCTTATATGTTTTATGCCATTTTGTCAAAAAAAAAAAAAAAAAAAACGGGGCTAAAAGAACAGCTTTTCTATGGAAACGTATAGGTGGAGGCCTGCTCAAAGTAGTTCACTTTGTTAATACATTTATTTTTTAGCAACACAAAGACATCTAAACTAGAAAAACAACATGATTTTATTCATGTTCATTATTTGGTCCAAAAAAAACAACAAAACAACAACAAAAACAAACAAAACAAAACAAAAAACTGTACCTTTAAGGACAAATATTGTTCATTTTTCATGGTTCCTGACATTTAAACATTGTCCTGAGCATTTTCACTTTGGAATTCCCTGAACCAAAATCAATAAAAAATGTGTTTCCCACATCAGAAATACAGTTAGAACTTCATCTACTGGAGGCAAAAGAAATTGCACAGGGTAAGCATTAATAGATTGATTTAGACTACACAAATTCTCAAAATGAGTTTCCAAGATGTATGGGCTTAAAATGAAAAAATATCTTTGACATCAGACCACTGGAACATTCAGAACAGTGTTTTGAGGCTCAGTGGGGAATAAAAAATAGCTCACAGTCAAAACTTAACAGTGTTTTTGATGAGGAAGCAGCGCTAGAACAGGATTAAAAACCAAAAAACTTTGCTTGATCTTTATATGCAAAATGTGAGTTTTAATTCCTAATATGTTTAAGTTAAGTCATCTTCAGTGGATAGGGTTAGGGTGGATCTCTGTAGGACGTCTGACTGTTACTGTGAGTCACCATTGGAAAGTCCACTCCACAGCCTGTCCCTTTTGTCTGGACCGCCCCAAAAGCTCCATAAACCTTGAGCATTATCAGATGTTTGGGTTCACAGGCCGCGGCGGGACACAGCTGGACTGGGCGCAACTCGGACCCCACAACACCTGCCTCTTTGTTCCACCTCCCAACTCGACAAATTAACAGCACAAAATAAGCTCAGGGCCCAAGCCTGCGAGCGTACAATGAGGTCTGTCTCCGTGGCAACCGGCAGGAAGTAGTACTTAAGCGGTTTCCTGATGGCTTCCCCGTTATCGCGTAATGACATCTGACGAAGAAACACGGGGCAAGCAGCTCTGCATGTTTGTAGTTCGAAGATTGCAAACTCCAAAAAAATGAATTTCAAGGCAAGTTAAGATTGCTTGATTCTAAGATTTGAACTTTAATTTCAGAAATAAAATCATTCAAGTGCATATAACAGGTGAGACATTTTTCAGTAAAACATTTGGTTGTTTTCCACTAAATTGGCTGTTTAATGTGGTCTATTTTGTAATACAAATATGTAAATTATTTCCCCACTGTTACCTACAATCATATCGTAAAATACAGTCTGAAAGAGCAATAACAGCTTCGTAAAAAAAGTCTGAGGGAAAGTTTAGCATTGAGAGTGAATCAGAACACAGCTTTAATCATTGCTCAACAACTACAACAGCAAAAGTGGACTTAAGGAAACATATTGTGTCAAAGACAAGAATGAGATGAATTAAGTAATCCCGCTGTCCAAATAAGTGAATATATCTCAGCAGCAGTAGACGGCGCTGCTAAAGCAAAACTATATGTAAGATCGTCTTACAGTAGCAGAGACTCTTCTGGCGTATTCTTAGCATCATTCCATTTCAACATTCATCCTGTATTAACGACACAGACATTACAATTGGAGAAATGTCAGTTTTGCGTGTCTATATCAGAGGTTCTCAAAGGTGCCGTGACGTGAGTCCAGGGGTGCCGCGGGAAATTGTTGAGTCTGATAGAATTTTTCAAATAAAGGCTTTTGAATATAGCATAGACCAGCAGCTGTGAACACCCAGTGCGCTCTTCGTCTCACTCAGAAAATGTATGTTGAACCGACAGCGTTTCTTTTTTCTTTCTCCATCCTCACCGTATAGAAGTGCGTGTGTCTGCTCATATCAGAGCTATAGCAGCAGATGTGTCTTAAAGAAGCCACCAAGCGATATTCTATGAAACTGGACCTTCGTATTGGTGCTTCATTTGTTCAAATCTGCCTTATATCCACGGAGAAAAGGTCTGAAACAAATAGTGAAATAAAACATAGGAGAATAGAAACTCGATGCGGCGCGTAACGGCGCAACGCTGAAATCATCAAAGTGTCTTTGGAGCTTTTGCATTTGCAAAACAGAAGTCCTGTCCTGACAAAAGTTTGTGGAACAGCAGCGTTTTCTCCGCTCTGATCACGCAGTCTAATCACACTGTATGTGTAGCCTATATGCTATGCACATTTAAAAAAAAAAAAAAAAAACAGCCCATTTAAAGTAAAATACTACGCGAAATTGTAAGGGGTGCCTTGGCTTAGGGTAAGAACGCTTAGGGGTGTTTGATTGTTTTTAATTTTGCTGTCTCTGCCACAAGTGCCACGGCAACAGGCCCCTGTCATTGTCCATTTCGTACCGAAGCACACTTCGTACCTTTAACTTTACTTTACATTGTTTTATTTGTATTGAAAATTTAATTAAACACAGACAAAACTAAATCCGTTAAAATTCCCTTACAGATTTCAACAAAACAAAAGAAAATAATTTTTTTCTTTAGATTATTACTGTTTAAAGACGTAAATGCCTGATTAAGCTAGTTCCAGCTGTTAGCTGTTAGCTTAAAATGGCGATAAATAAATGTGCCTTTTTGGGGCTTTTTATTGGCAAATTTTGTAAGATGCATTCATAAATATCAATATAAATAAATAACATTGTGTGTTTAAAATATGTACTTTCGGCCTGCACATGCGTAGTTGCGCTAAAAGGCACAAAGTGGGCACTGGCAGCCCCTCCTAGTTATTACAATAACTCAATGCTTGCAACACTTTAATTTTGTTAAATGATTGTGGTATTTTCCCAATGCAGTGTCGTCTAAAATCCTTTGACACATGCTTTATGTCATCATTCATTTTGCTTGCAATTATGGTTTATATGTTTATATATAACTTGTTTTATATAAACAAGTGTTAGTGAAAATAGAGAGGACCACCCAAGCACAGCCAATCAGAGAGCTGCATTCGGCTCCTGATGATGATAACTAACATTTCTTTCACAAAATGCTGCATTTATCATGTACAATTTAGTATACTCATTCTGACATTTAGATTTGAATATGGCCCTCAGGAAAAAAAAATAGCAATCCACCAGAGCCCCTTTAAGCAACTAGATAGAGTTTTACTGGTTCTTTTTGTTGACGCCATTTTGGTTTGTGACATAATACAGCCCACGTTTAAAACCTTTCATTACAGGATCAGAGGGATTTTTGCAACAGTGCGAGAAGTGATGCTGCAGCCTGTTATCAGCAGTGACTAAGAGCAGAATAATTGAGTTGAGGTCAGAAAGATTTGGCGTTGAATGGTTGGAGAATTAGCAGTGTTGTTGCTCTTTGTGCCAGAGTATTTTTTAAATATTGCACATTCAGTTTTTGCTCTACCAAAGTGTTAAGACCTCTTCAACAAATATTTTTAATCAGTGGTAATCGGCTTGTTCAGAAGGGCTTTGAGAACTCGCTCATCACTAAACCACATATGACTTTGTGATAGGCGCGGATGTGTTTTTAAGATAAAGCAAAAACGTGAGACTAACTGAAGAGTAGACTTATTAACTTCTAAGTAGCTGCTTATTTGTGCATTTGTAAGAAATGTGTTTGAATGCTAGCAATCCCTGTTTTCTTCAAAAATTACAAATAGTTTTCTATTAAGGCGAGACACTATTTTTTCCTGCTTTTTGGTCAGTTTGTTCTTTCAGTATGTAAGCTTTCATGTGCAAATGTCATTCACTTCATCCATAGAGTTCTGTGGACCATTGTAACTTCAAGGTTGTTTTCTCCAAAATGCATTTTCCTTCATGAAGTCGACCAACACAGTATCACAAAAAAGTGTATATACATCACAAGTAGCTCCTACACACACCAAACTTTACAGTCTTGAATTGATTTTGAAGGTATAATAAAACAATTGTTAATATTTCAATCGAAGCTTGAATTGATTGGTTAAAGTTTAAAGACATTTTATGATGTTTTCAGTCAAATTAGTTATTTACTCAAAAACTAAATAGATATCCAAAATCCAAAACTTTTATTTCTTTATTTTATTTATCTTTATGAAAACATGTCATGACAAACAACTTGTCTTGTAGTTATGTAAGTAAACTGCAGCAGATTCTATACATTAATGTAAATATTTGTCCTATTATTTTTAATAAGTTATTGTTCTGAAGTGAAAGTGCATATGACTACACTCTTCAGTAAGAGTAGTGAACATGATTATACTTAATTATTAAGTTTGTATATTTATATTTGTTTTAAATACACCCCAACCTAGCAATTTTGTATAGAATATATATAAAACATGTTTCTTTCAAATGATGACGTCATAAAAAAACTGTTTCTTAGCAACTACGGGTCTCCTTTATCACCAATACAATTTTAGCCTCTGTGTATGAGTGATTTAGATTGAATAACTTTTAAAGGACACAAAAGTGAAATATACTTCTGAGCTTTTAACACAGTTATGATTCCCTCGTCAAAAACATACTTAGAGTACAACTTGCCTGATTCATGCGTCTTTCAAAAAATCTTGTTTAAGAGGTGGTCTTCTCTGAGCCTCAGAAATCTCTCAGTTGGATGATTCCCCACGTTGTTGAGTTGCAAATAAAAATCAACAAATTTGTTGTCAAAATGGTCAATAACATTAGATGGCGTTATTAGTAAACCAGTCACTTGTATCTTCCAAATGTAGCCTATGCACAGAGCTTTGTGCATGGGTCAGGAAACACTGGTACTCAGTTCAACTACTTGTAAAAGAGTACCAGCACTTTGTTTTAGATTGGACCAGCACTTCTCTTTACTCACTTAAAGCTGAAAAACTATTTTTTAATTAGGTTACGATGCCATTCTGAAAAAAGACCAGAAAACCTAATAAACCCACTTAAATTATGCCTCTGGAAAACAAAAGTGTATTAAATTTCATATTCATGCAGCAGTATCTGATGTGCTGGAGATAACGAGACCACACTATTTAGAAATGTTAAGGCTAACAAACTACATGACCTTAAGCACAAATGCATGCTTTCTAATGAAGCCCATTCATTAAGTGCAAGTGTAAAAAGTTGCAGCAAAGCATTTTGTGTGATCATTTGGAGTCACGCCTCATTGAGTGAGATTCCACAGAGAATAACAGAACATTTTTCCAGGTATCTAATATTATGGATTTATCATGATGTGTGTCAATGGGCCCTTGTTGAAATACCCATTCTGGAACAAATTAAAATCTTATCTTACAGGTATAGCAATGTATTACACTAATCACAATAAGCTAATAGTGTTTCTCAAATTTTTTTTTTTTTTTTTTTTTGCCACACCACATATGTAAAACATCTAAAAACATGTCCAATGTGCCTCCCTCTCCCCTCCCCAGACTACAGATGTAAATAGCTGTAAGCTAGAATCTGGTGCAAGCATGCCGCCTTTGTGCTAAATGCAAAATTGTACATTGTCCTTAATAAACATTCCTAATTCCTAACATAGACTCACAAAAACGCATCAATAATCATGTTTGCTAACTTGTTAAAGGCACTATACTGGATTATTATTGATTTTACAATAAAATATCTTTAAATCAATAGTAGTAGCACAGATATCTTGTTAATATTCTATTTAGGTGAAAAGAATCTGCAATGTCCTGTTTACGTCTAGTAACGTCCCGTTTGTTCACCAAAATCATCAAAGTTTAAGTGTCATTGTTGTTAGCATTTTGGCTAGCTGCCATTAGCATAGTCTAAACATGTAGACTGATGTAGAAAGTTTTTTAAATGAATTATTTCTTGCATTTTTAAGGATGCAAACATCAGATATAGCACCTTTAAGTGCACTGTCACTTAAAAAAGAAACACAAAGTCACGGTGGCTGTACATACAATTTTATATAAATTGATGCTATTATACAGAAAGCAGTACATGCAGACAATAGAACTCGATGTGAACATACCACCAAAGGCTCAAAGTAGCATGCATCTATTTCACTCATTTAACATTTAAGTAGAAGCAAAAAAGCAATAGTCAGTGAATTTAAAGAAACATACATACATACAGTTTGTTAAAAATCTCATTAAGTCCTGTGAATAAAACAGCTTTCTTACAATTTTCCAAAAACAGCATTTGAATTATATTAATAAAATAGATGTGAAAAGAACTGTTCATTTTGCATGTAGACTATGTGTTGGAGTTTATAATCACTTCCTTTTTGTTTTCTATATGATCTATTTTTTATACACGTTAAAAATATTGTTGAAGTATGTTGCAGTTAAAGCTGTAGTAGGCAATGTTTTCTGTAATGTGTAATCTTTTCAACTCAAAAACATGAATTACCCAGAAAGAGTTCAAATATAGTTTGTTTCAAAATATAATGGTGACAAAGGGGAACCTTGCCTTGTGACATCAAAACTTTCACAAGCCATCAGTGTTTAGATCAAATGGAGGCCAGCTAAAAAGAATATTGTTTAAATGCAGTTTTTTGTTTTTTTTTTTGCAATGCAAAAGAGAATGGGTCTATACTAGGGTATTTTCCTGACTCTTACTCACCATCTGGCCTTATGGCACCATCACATTGTAGAAAGTAAACACAACTTTTTTTGCAAAACCTGCTGTTACTTAGTGAATGCATTTTATGTATTTATTTTTATGCAAATGACAAATGATTCTGTCTTATGATAAAAAAAATAAAAAAATCTTGTTCGCATTACAAATATGTTCTAAAGGAGAGTGCACAAGAGAGATCTAGTTTAAATTAGATTTAGGACACAATATTGTCAGAACAGACACTGAATCAAACTTGTCTGAATGCTTGACAAAAGGCAACTAACATTTTTAGTTCTAAATTAGGAACCTTTGTGTTTTCCACTAAAAACTATCTGACAAATGTAGCACTTTGTGGAAAAAAATTAGACAACTTTCTACTGTCTGAATTGAATAATAAAGACTTTTAGTTCACATCAGGAGCCAAATGAAGCGCTCTGATTGGTTGTGTTTGGGTGGTCCCCTTCAGTTTCACTTTGTGGTTTGTAAAAAGAAGTTTTGGTCTATGTTGACCATTCCAGTGACCACTGATTGTCTTTACTTTTCCAGGTGCATTGTGGGAAATATTGAGTGCTCTAATCTTTCACCAGCTAGACTTTCAGACAATACTATGTGCCTTCTACTAAAAAAGCATAAGGCAAATGGCAAGGTTTTGTGAAGAAAGAGACCACTGTATACTGTCTGAATTGAATCATAAAGAATTTCTGTTCTAACTCTTCAGTTTCAATTTGTTTGTAAAAAAAATGCAACCAAAATGAATAGATGTGTGGAAGATTTATGAGAGGAAGTTATCAGATTTTAAAACCTAAATTGTGTATGCAATGTGAAATCTGTCGCTTCTCTTTTTTTTTTCCATTTTTTTTTTTGTTTTTTGAAGGTAGCAAAATCCTCCACACCAGACTTTAATATGACAAAAAAGTCTAAATCTGTTATTTTATTTTAAGATAGAAAAAAAAAAAAAAAAAAAAAAAAAAAAAAAAAAAAAAAAAAAAAAAAAAAAAAAAAAATTGCTAAAGAACTGACTATCTGGTGCTATGCACATGAAAATCAGCCACCTTAAAGCAAGTTAAAATTAATAAATATAAGAAATAAAAAAGATAAATATGAAAAAGAAAAAAAAAAAAAAAAAAAATTCAAATAGTTATTGCTTGTTTCATTGACAATGCTATTTATCTTGTTCTTCGTTGTCCATTTGCTAGTTGTTTGGAATTTCTGCATTTTAGTGAAAATGTATTAAACAAAGTTTTCTAATGTAACTATGTGTCATCATTCTACTTTTTTTTTTTTGTTCTGGCAATTTAGTAAATGTTCAAACACGGCCCATCTGTCACTGTAAAAGTCTGGGTCATTTCCAGTAAAATTGCAACATCAGCATATTTGTCCACATGAAACTGTGTGCTGATCACAAACACCTGTTGTCAAACCAATCACACTGCTTGGATTGTTGGACATTAGCTTCACTTTAAACTAAGTGGAAAATAGTGTGCTCATTTAGATGAGTGAAATGACTATTAAGAGTCAGAGCTTATCAATTCTATCGTTTTGAACAGGAAGTCGCTTGATCTGCTGCTGTTGCTGAGCTGCTCCATATCACAATTTACAATAAACAGAATATAATGTAATTGTTAACTTACTTATGCCAGTCCTGAGCATATAATAACCTTTTAAACTGCCTACTGCAGCTTTAACAAAGTCGGGCATCTATGTCATAAACACTAACCTGAAACTGTTTTCAAATGTCACTTGAATGAGCTTGTTCGCACCCTGCCCTGCCTGTGCCTTGTGGGTGTCACGCTGTGGTAAAACACCCATCACCCCGCCTCACAGCAGAACACAAGCCGCACTGCGCATGGGGAGGTTGGTGGGCAGCTTGGCGTACTCTCTAAAGCTGTTCCTCTGTTGTTGATTAACGGCCCGGGAACCTCCAAGCCGTCTGCGGGGGGCGTGGTCTCGGTGGCGGCGTTCCCCTGGGGTGCTTCCTGCTTGGCTCCCTTGTTGTTTTTAGTCTTTTTGGCTCCCTTCTCCTTCTCGGGGGGCTCGGCAGACATGTGCGCTGCTCGCTGGTGGCCTCTGGCGGCGAGAGGGTCTCCGGGGGCAGGTCGCTGGGGGCTGGGTTTGCCTTCTGCTTGCTCCTCACTGCTGGTGATGTGAACGTTAGAGGCCATGCGCTTGGCATTGGTGCTGGTAGAGCTAGCATAATAACACACCACACAAATGTGATTTCAGTCCACTACTACTAGACTCGACTGCTAAAAGTGATTACTATTAGGCCTACAGTGTTGAGAATGCAACAGTCACCACATACAGTTGTACTGTATGTGTTTAAAGGACAAATATGATGCATGTTTTCTGTTGTTTCCCTCCTTCAAACATGCTCCTGAGTACCCCCACTTTGTAATCTCATGTACGAGAACTAATAAATATAGTGTAGTAGTGTGTTTCCCACATCAGGAATTGAGTCAAAGCTCTAACTACTGACTGAAAAGGAAAATTCACATGGTAAGCAATCACATTGATCAAGCCTGAGAAATGCTCAAAAAGAGTCTGGATGATTTATGGACTTTAAAATAATGAAGATCTCAGAAATCTACCCCTGACATCACAGATCAGGGACATTCAGAATGTGTGTTCAGTGTTTTTTAGGGAACAAAAGATATCTCACAGATAAAACTTCAGCAGTGTTTTTGATGAGGATGCAACTTTAGAATAGTAATAATGCAAAAAAAGTACATTTTGCATTTGTCCCCTTTGATGTTCACATATTTTAGCTGAGACAACTACTTGAAGTAAACATGTTAAGCTAATGGAACATTTAAGACGCTAAATAACTACAGGTTACTTAGTCTTATTAAAACCTATACTGACACTACGGAGTCGTTGTATTTGTACCGTTTTTCACAGCGCACGCTTACAAACAAGAACACTAGTGAGAGTTTAATTTAAAAGGTTGGAACAACTACACTTTTGGAGCAATAATGTTGAAGTTATTTATGATTTGCAGTGAAAGTTTATCTTTGGTCACATTTGGTCACAAGTTCAGACTAAATATCTTCTGTTTAAACTAATCTTCTAACTAATTCTTTTAATGTATTTCTAATGTTTCTCTATTGTCAGAATTGTCAGTAAAATTGTAAAATGTACACTATAGCATTTTTGCTTAAGGGCTCAGGCCAAAAAAATAACTGTGAGCACCTCTTTAATGGCCAACATAATGTACAATACTTTTAAAATTTTATTGGAAACCAGGTTACTTTGTACAAGTCAAGCCTTGTGGTCAAAAATGTTGAAAACCTCTCTGCTGTTGCTTGTGATGTGCCTCGTTTACTATTTTGATGCAAAGTCATTTTCAGCACCAATGCAAACAATCAACAAATATGTTTAAATGAGACTCATATACACTAGTTTCAAAAGCAGGAATTGTTAAAAATGAAAAACCATAGATTCTACTGAATCAACTTTGGAGCTTTCAACCTTTAAATGACATCACAGGGTGAAAGTGTGTTTTCAGTACTACAGTTTCAGAGACAAGAATCCAGCCTAAATCTAAAGAAAAATGCAGACTATTATCTGTGGATTTCTACTTTCATTGTAATATTATTTCTCTTCTCTCCTCCACCTTGTACAGACGCTCTCTAGTCACTGATTTGTGGAAAATGATTGTTAGCACTTGTCGTCTCCTTGGCTCCGTTAGCAGCGCTCTCATCAGGACTTCAGTGGACATCAGCTGTCAGCCTTCACAAACAAACAGTGCGGACTAAATGGGATGAGCCTGGAGGGCATCTGAGGGCCCTCTCTTTGATGGGATGGACACGCTGGCAGTGCACACCATTGTCAGAGCAGTGCTGACAGTGTTGAGTGCTTCTGGAATGAGGCCTATTGTTGACAGCTAACGTTTAATCCAAGATACTCCAGCCTGAGGACAGCTTTAAGTCCATTCAGCAGGTCGTTGTGTGGCAGGTCACATACTATTTTAATTTATGGAGATAATACTGTATTCAGAAATTGTTTGGAATGTTTTTATCATGGGATTGAAAGAAAAAGAAGTGATCTTGTGGCATCACCCAGTGCATCTACTCAATTTCGATTGACTCTGCAGTAGTTATTAGGTCAGGTATCGCAGAGCTGCAGATAGTTCATAAAAAGCAGGAAGTACATCAGCCAATCAGCAAACAGAGAAGACGTTGTAACAGAAAACTGTATGCTCTCCTCTTTTAACCTTGTGTCAAATATTACATTAGTAAGTTTACCACACAAATCGGCAACAAATGCAGACAATCACAGTTTACACAGACCTAAGCAACTGTGGCACCAAGGACCAGATGGGGCCCTCATTCTGTTTTAATCAAGCCCCAGCACTATTTACATATATGTGTTTCTAATAAATATCACCAAATGGACAACATTTTTATCAAAAAGCCTATATTTTTGAAAAAAAAAAATAATATGCACACACAACAATGAGTATTTCATACACAAATGGTTCTGCAATGGTTCTGACTTCACACATGGCATTCTGGGAAAAGCAACTGCCCACCCCTGTATTCTCTACTTCCTCGACTACGCTGATGTTTTCAGGCGCCGTGATTGGTTAAAGCAAAAAGTCCCCACTTACTGTGGAGCGAACAAACTCCAATAGTGTGATGTCAGATGATACGAAGTCAAATGAAACTGGCTGATGAATGTAGTGTTGAAATTTGCCATTTAAAGTTGCCATCAGCATCATCTTCCCTGAGATATCAAGATGTTTTTTTTTTATTACCCAAAAATAGCCCTGAACAAAAAGCAAGTTTTTAAGATTCTTAGTTTTTGTTGCACAAAATAAATCAGGCTTCACAAGATATAATAATGCTGCAGGTTGTTCCTTTAGTTGTATTTTCACAAGATGGCATAAAACATTTTTTTATCTAAGAACGTTCTAGGTTTTAACATACTATTTCTAATGAAACTGTCTAGTTGACATTCCACCCTCAGAAAGTTAAACAATATGGGCATTCTTTGACCAGTTATATGTCATTTTATTACTGGACACACTACAGATTGTAAAACGTATAGTTTATTCTGTTTTTTTGTGACTAATCTAGGGTCATTAAAAAAAACGTTTTAGTGCAAAATTTTAGAGTCCATAACTGAGTATGAGAGCTCCTTCTAGTGGCTGCCATGGTGCGGTCCTTCATTGTGTCAAAATCACACTGTATTTGGCCTGGAAAATCTAGACGACACATAAAAAAATACTGTCTGACCACTGTGGTCCTGGGCTGTAGTCGACCTGAGAAATTCTTGGTCGACTAAAAACATGTCCCATCGATTGATTAGTCGACTAAAAAGGGGGCGTGGCAAAGGCTCTGAAGCTAAAAGTAGAGTTGTCCAAAATATTGCAAATCAAAGCTAAAATTGGTGTCGAAATTAGATTCTCATTTGAACAAATACCAATAACATTAACGGGACAAAAAATTTAACAAAAACTGATATTTTCAGCAAAGAAAAAAAAGTTTTAAAACAATCTTGAGTTTCATCAAAACAGGTTTGAAACTAGATAAACTTGTAATATTTGCATTTTGTGTTGAAAATGTCAGTCCATTGTATAAAAATCTGACTTTCTTGCAAGGAAATTTTAATTCTCATTGTGGTATCGAGAATCAAGTTTATTCCTTTGTATCAAAATCAGGTTGGAAATGTTAGTATTATGACAACTCTGTAAGAAACCTTGCTCAAAAGACTAATAATACAAAAACTATAGTTTAAACTGAAAATGAATAGGAAACAGTGTGTTTATATAAAAAGTGTGTTTGTATAAAAAAGGTTGAATACAAATTCCTTATAATCTAAATAAAAGAATTAGTGGACTTATACAATTTGGTCGACCAAGACTCCATAGTGTTTCTTGTTTAACAAATCCTTAATAGATAGATTGACTAACCATGTGACTAAATGTGGTTAAGTCTGGGTTTGTTTTCTTGTATAGACAAAAATGTATGCACTTGTATAACATATAAATTAACGTGCACAATGCTAGAATTATTTTTATCTCTGAGCTCTTCTATAGAAAAAATAAACTTTTATATATCCTCTAAGACAAAACGGTGATTCAAGCCCTGTAAAGTGACTGATACTGCTGAGTTCTGAGCACATGTGCAGACTCACCAGCAGAGGGCACAGTGAGTCCACCACAGCCTGTGTCTGGACTATTCTTGTGTATTGTGTATACTCACCCGGTGGAGCTCTTGTCCTCGGAGTCCTTCTGCTCACTGCTGTAACGCAGCTCTGCAGGAGTCTTAAACGACAGGTCCTTCTTCCCTTTCAGCCAGTAAGTCTTCATGTAGCCTTTGCCCTGTTTCAGAAATCAAACATCAATGATCCGTAGTTAATCGTTTCATCTTATCCTCTCACTAACTTACACAAGACAGTTTGTCACATTTTATTTTATTTGTGCTTTACACATTTATATTGCAATGAGCAAAACTGATCATTGAATAAACAAATGGATGAAAACAAGAATGTTCTTAAACCTTGGCCTTACTTGCAGAACAATACTGGATTACTTAAACATGCAGGAGTCAATTTAAGAATCTCTTTGCTTTGAAGGTGAAGTGAGATTGGAGTTGGTTATAATAAAATCTGACACAGTAATTTGTCACAATGACTTTATCATAGTGAGATTAATTAATAGTGCGGAAATTTAATTTTGACAAGATTTGGCCAGATTAATGTGAAAAAAAAAAAAAACTACAAATAACTATTGGAATCCAATATTTTCATTCATTATTTTGTCATTCAAGTCATTTCATCAATAACTCAGTGGTGTTCAAATATGTATTTTTTTTTTAAATTTAGGATAGAAAGGATTTGGAAACACGTTGCTTTTTTTTTTTCTTTTATAACATTTGAAAATCTTTTTTAAAGATTTGTCTGTCTAATACTTATTTAGCTTGAATCTTTGATCAAATCTTTGAGGTATTATAGTTTTGAAAAGGAGGCATGTTCTTGATTAGTCGACTAATTGGTCAGTAGAACATGAACTATACATATTTGGTAATTAACTATCATAACTATTATAATAAAAGATAAATAATGCATTTTTCTGTTGCAATGACATAATATTGTCTGCAAATCATAATCAAGAAATGCCAAAAAACTACCCAGATATCATTTTTTTGTCAATATCAGCTAGTCCTACTTTTATCCAAATAACTTCATTGTCTTTACCTTAACTATTATCATATTTGTATTTCTCGAGACTTCTTTAATTCTTAAATAAATATTTAGGCTTTTTAAGATTCATTTTGTTGAAGAAATGATTATTATTGCAGTACAAGCCAAATATAAACACAGTAAACCAATTACTATTTTTTACTCACCTTGACAAATATCTTTCCTCTTTCCTCGATAATGTACGGCTCGTGTTCCAGATGGTCTTTGGTGGTCTGGCTGATGTGAATCTGCATGCCCTGCTCACACAAAACAAACAAACAAAAAAAGTCTAACTCCTCCAAAACGCTTCACCGAATCATCCCGTTTATCAGTCGCTAACAAGCCAAGCTTTCTCCAGATTGCACACCGGATAAATTCAATCTAGGAAAATCATGTTCTTTTTAATTAGTCCCAGAATGGATTTTGAACAAAACGTTAAACTTCTATTATGGTTTGTAATGAAAAACAAATGGGGTGTTCAGCATGTGGCGTTAACTGAAATGCACTAGCTAGCAGCACATCTCATTCTACGCTAATGACAGTTATAGTGGTTGTATGTATGGTGCTGTGGAGTGTAGTCACCACTCCATTGCTCTCCATCCGCGAGGCCGTGTTGACCGTGTCTCCGAACAGGCAGTACCGCGGCATTTTGAGTCCCACCACACCGGCCACCACCATCCCCGAGTGGATCCCTGCGGACAATCAACAGCAAAGGCAGACTTAAAGAAGACAGGCTGTGGAAAATCAGTGTTTCTGAGCTTGAGCGATTTTGTGAGATTGGACATTCAAAACACAGACTAGTTTGAGTTTCAGTCATGCTTGTTTAAAGAGGCTGTATGTCATTTAATATGGTATTTGTGACAAAAATGCTTAACTAAAACAAGTGATTACTGAAAAGTAAAGATTAGAGATGGGACTAGATCAAATGTGTAGAGAATGGTCTTATGCAATTTTTCCTTTGCTTATATTATACATACTGGAAAATGTCATGAAATGATTAGGTTATGTATCTTTGAGCAGCTGTAGTAAAAGGTTTTCTCAAGACTTGCAGCAGACTTATTTCATCAGTGTACAGTCTAAACTCTGACCTAAACAATAAACAAATTAGCGCAAAAAAAAAAAAAAAAGTCAATATAAAAGTATCTAATTCACCTGTGGACATCCAACACAGTCTCACTAGATGGCGTGCTTTTACCACGACAAAAAAAACAGCATATTTTGACCACGACTTCACAGCTATTTTTAGTCCTTATGTTACGCCGTGCATTTAGGACAATATGAAAAGCGTAAAAATGACACGAGATTTCATAGCGTCAAAAACCAAGAGTTTTAACTGAAGCCACGTGGGACGTTTTCTTCAGTGAAACTGGTAAGTTTAGGCATAAAGTTACTAAAATTGGTAAGTTTAGGTCTGGGGCTTGGGGCAGGTTAAGATTAAAATCAGGATTTCATTAATATTCATAAATAAGAACACGTCTTAACAACCACCATGAATGGGACTGTGACGCGTACTATAATTACGCGAAACAGCTGTAAACTCGTGCTAATCATCACAAGAACAGCACAGTCTTTGTCAAACTGAAACCCAGTAGTTTTAGCTTCTGATGAACAAGAGGCTCAGTAGCACTTTAAAAGACCACCACGTTACCTACCAGTTAATTACTGTGTCACTTCCTAGTATCTAACAGTGACAGTTAGTAGTACATAGTCTGGTACTTACACTGGTACTTACACTGGTACCTAGAGTGGTACTTTGAGGGTGAGGGGTACTTGTACCAGCAGTTACTGGTACATAACACTGATAGTTACTGGTACTTACAGTGGTACTTATGGTGGTACCTACAGTGGTACCTAAGGTGATACTTGGAAGGGTACTTGTGTCAGCAGTCACTGGGACTTACAGTGGTACCTTTTAGTACACTTACCATTACTTTTATTGGTACAAATTCCTACACTTAGCAGTACATATTGCAGCACTTACCACCTTTAATACTTTGTGGCACATACATTTGTTTCACTACTAATTTGAGAACAATTTGTCAGTTTTTCCAATTTTGTTTACCTATTTTTACTTATTTTGTTTCTTGCATTTATGTGTGTAAACTACAGCGCAAGTTTCACATTGATAGCTATACTTTTTTTTCCAATTCATCTGCAGTGTCTCACCTTAACAAATAAAAGAATAGCTTAACACATTCAATACCGTTGCATATTACATTGAGTATTATTTATTATAATACCTTTTCATTCTGTTTTATTACAGCAGTGATGCGAAAGTCCATAACCTTTCTCCTACTTAACCTTCAGACATTTCTTTGTATTACAGCCTATTTCCTCTTGGCACAGAAGGAAATACATTCACCTAAGCCTCCGACAATGTCTGTTTTATGAGAAGGAGCTCTTCTCACCGACTCCTAACAGCTGGGCTTAACTCGCACTAAAAATGAGACACAACCTTGTATATTTGATCGTTCTGTTGAAGAGGTTTGATCACCTGCAGGAGAATTGGATTACATCACAGACGTTGCTCATACAGAAGTGTGTGGAGTGAAAGGATAAAGCGCTCTGAGCTCAGGGATCAGGGCTCTAAAGCTGGGCAGTTTGAACGCAGTCAAGTGGAGCTGACCTGACACTGGACCCATCACACTTCAATGTAAGAGAGTTCCCATATGGATTTTGTCAGTCAGTATCGAAATCTGTCTCTTTTGCCAGTCAATATCAAAATCGATTTCTTTCATAAGCAACGTGAATTCACAAATGTACTTTCCACATAAAAAGGGTTGTGCAAGCATACACTATACAGAGGACATTTTGTATTAATGTCCAAATGTGCAAAAGTGCACTCAAATTTCCCAGAATGCATCTGGACAAGCAGTGAGCATTGATGTTCACTAGAATGGTTTATTTATGCCACAATGCAATTCAAGAATCATAAAAACAACACAACTCCTCCACAGCACAGAGCAGGTTTATCCCTCTAATACATTTTTAAAGAGAGAGTCGAAAAATTCATTTAAAAGCAAAGTTAATGTAAAACAGCATAATACGGTATATTGTGAAAGAATTCATATTTTGTATATATATTTAGTAATAAAATCAAATATAAAAATGTCTCAAAAGAAAGACAAAGACAAAAAATATAAATGTGAAAAAAAAATCATAAAGTTTCTAAAAGGACAAACAGGATTGATTATGTTGGGCGGTTTGTTATGTCACTCATGTTTTCAGTAGAGTGATGAACCTAGAAAATGTCTGATGGATGCGTTTGATATTAAATATTTTTATTATGTTCTGTTCTCAGTATTTCTATTTTAGAGATGTTAACAGTAATTTACAATTGTAACAGGTGTATATTAGTATCAGCATCACTCCGTTGACTGGTCTATTCTGAATAAACTAAGGTGTGTTGGTTGTAAGGAGTTAAGGAACTACATACCCACTCGGATCTGGATGTTGTCTCCAGTGGAAGGGTCTTTGAGGTGGTCGATGGAGCTGAGCATGTCCAAGCCATGTCACAGATGTGATGAGCATGAAACGTGGTCTTTTGGGAACGCCTGCCACCACCATGTAGGCGTCTCGGATGGTCTCAACCTAATCAGCCACAAAGAGGTTAGATACTTAAAGATACTTGACTTCTCTGGTGGAGAAATCAACAATCCCGTTTGGATGGGTTTCTTCTGGACACTACAATTTCTCCCTCCAACCATAACAGATGATTATTTATTTATGATTTTCACAAATCCATCTGAAGAGATCTCTGTCGTATTCGGCTAATGATGCCTACTGTCAGTCGTCCCACAGCACAGCAGTGGACCAATCACACTGTAGTTTGAGCAAAAGTTGGTGGAGCCCATAACATTAAATTAGAAGATGCATAATCAGCAGCTTGCTCTGTTGCTACAAACAGTACAACGCCATATTCCTCCGGTAGAGGTGATGACGCAAATCAATTGAACACAATGGCAGAAGTTGCACTTTTATGAATAAAACAGCTAAAACAAGTGATTTCAGCAAAACGGACTGATTTGAGTTTTATGAAGCTTTAGTAAACAACATTGGAAACACATTGTAACATTTCCAAACTGATACTACAATCAAATGACCTGGACACTCCTCCACAGAGAAGTGAATCTATGTGCAATTTATTTGGAGATGTTTATGTCACCTTCTGCTTTTTTCATTGGTAACATGTAAAAGGACGATTAGTGTCATTCGAGTCTTAATGATGCACTAGTTTAGAAACCTCTTTTTGAAGTTCGCTAGCCGTTAGCAGTTTTATACACAAACTTACCTATAATAAAACACTAAACTTTGTAAACTCAACAGTGAGTAGCAAGGCTCTGTCTTTGCTAAAAGTTGATTGAAATACAGTTATATCCCCATCAGATGGAAATTAGCTGTAAAAAGCATATAAGACAGTGTACAATTACATGCTTAATGTAAATGTACACTGTCCTTAATTAACATTACCCTGCTTACCTTGATGTGGTCGGTAGGTTTGTACAGCTGACACTCTCCACATCTTTCATACCTTGTGTATTTTGCAGGCTAATGCTAATGGCTATAGGAAAACAAACGAGAACGCTTCGGAGTTCTTCAAAACATACCGACTAAAGCTCAGATGCTAAGTGTTCGAAGCATCAGAGACGACTGGCGTCTACATATTATGTCTATGGTGGTTGCCTATGTTTGCAGAATTATTGGTTATTTTGACTTTAATTAATTCTTTTAACTACATTTAACAAAACTTAAAAAAACTTGTCCCTAACTTCCACAATGTAGCTTCGATCAATCAGATTCAAGTACTTGTCATAATATTCTGTGTTTTCATGAAGGCTTTCCGTAACAGTCTATTCAGAGTGAAAATGTGTAGCACCCAATTCAGAGTGTATAGTAACTTTACCTGGAGTAAATAGCATCATTTTCACCACCAAGATACATTAGGTTTGTAGAAATTTTTCTTTCACCAAGCGCTATGTTGATATATTTTATTTCTATCGTTTAATTTAGTCTAACCAAAGCAAATGATGTGTTTTCTTGCCTGAAGGACATTTAAATAGTAAGAACTGCATATATTCTTTACAAACCACTTCACTTTAAGAAGCTTTAAAAAGGTCAGACTTTGCATTTCTCGTTGCCTCATGATTAAATCATTCCATCCGCAGGCACACTATTATATTGGCATGCTTTGGATGTTATTATTTATCTTCATCAACTCATAGATACAGTAATCATTTTTCACTTTTAAATAAGGCTATATTAACACCAAGACAAAATGGTGATGAATTCCAAAGCAAAATTCATAAACATGCAACTTGCTCAGTAAATGTAAGAGCCACATGAATCAGTGAAAATGTGTCAAACTAATGTAATACCTGTAACAGACCACAGCATTGAGTTCCGTATTTTCCTAACTATACTCGCTCCAGAGTATACGTTGCAGAAGCCTCAAAATGCATATTTTACAAGAAAAAACTTTTTTGCCGAAAATTAATTTGACATAATCCGGCACCATAAACAGACGCGGGACACATTTTTCCATTCTGCTCCTGCTTTTTTATGACACAGGGATGCACAGAGGCCAAGGGTCGCTGGCATGAGGCAAAACTACAAGATGCAGATCAAAACATGACCAAACTACATTAGTCGGCTCTTATATTATTACTAATTCATCTGGAATAAGTATTGTGTCTTTTGACATTCAACAATCTTGATGAAGGGTGTAGCTGTTTCTGTTTCCATTTCACCTCTAGGTGCATAAACAGCAGTCCTTCATTCATTCCTCTATAAAGTTTTCCACTGATATTACGCATGAAACAAGGAAATGCAGCTGCGAGTTTTTGTTGTGTATCAGTCACCAGACAAACACCAGTGTTTGTCTTTCAAGTGATCATGGTCAAGATAACTTTTTTCGTTGAATGAAGCTGTATGCGCTAACGTGAGCGTCAGTGCGGTTCTTGAGACTGCAGCTTCCAGGTCTGCAGTTTTATAAATGTTAGATCCGCACTTACTTAAGTAGGTGCACAGTGGAGGCGACAGAGTCACACCTCACTGGCGGAACAGCAGCAAATGAAATGTCATTTATCCTTCGTCGTTTGAGAAGCAGGAAGAGCTCGAGTCCTGCCGGGACTAGGGATGCACCATCCACCTTTTAAGTTCCGATACCGATTCCAATACTTTAAGTATCTGCCCATATCCGATATCAACCAAACTGATATAAGGACAGAATTAGCGTATTTTTTCCTATTAAAACATATGAAATTTGGTCCTTTATTGTTTTATAACAGCTATTTTCGTGCAAGTCACAACTCAACAATTTAATTTGAATAAAGTGTCAAACATTTTGATATTTTCTTGATCAACACCAGCCTGTAAATTAGTCTCAATATAATTAAACAATGAAATCGGCTGAACCAATATCATGAAGCCGATACCCCATCCAGCAAAATTCCCAGGATCGGCACCAATATCCAATCCCACTAAGTAGGGAGAGCTCAAGCCCTGTCGGGACCAATAATATATTATTAGTTATTCACAAATTCATTTTTTCACAAATGCATTTTTATTTTTATATATATATAAGTCGCACCTAAGTATAAGTTGCCTTCCATGACAGACATGGACTAGTGACTCATAGTCTGGAAAAGACGGTATCTTTAAAAGCATGGATTAACTTAGAATTGGGGGGAAAAAAACTGCCACTGAGCTTGAAATATTTGCTGATCTTATTACAAGACTGTCAAAACAAACCCAAATTTAGATAAATGCCACTTAATCTAAGCACGCACTTTATGTAAGGCTATTATTAAAATAGTAATTTGTCCAGTGTGGGAAGGTTTTGCAGAATTAGAAAATGTTCTGAATATAAAACCTGGATGTATGACCAATAGATTCAGATCCCACTGGAATATAAATGACAAGCTTCAAAAGACTTAATAGACATGTGTCTTATATTATTTCTATTAAAGCAGATTCTGCAGTAAACTCGTAAAAAGTTAGCATAAAGTATCGTGGTTTTCAAACTTTTCATCAACTGTGACAGTATTTGTTGCTCCAAGTACAACCAGAATAACCCAGAATTCTTTAGATCTAAATTTTATCTTAACATGCTATAGAATGACACTATGGAGGTCTAAAGTGAAAGTGAATTATGCAACATAGAAAAGTTAAAAAAAAAGTTAAACTGCTTAAGCATACGTACAACAATTTGAGATACACGTTATGCAAACAGACGTAACTTCATTTACAAAAAAGTGTTGGAATGGCTGTAACCATGGAGACACCAGACGTCATTTAGAGATCTTTGCACTTTGGGACCTGGCTTAAAAACTTTTTGTTGTAAAAACTTTTTTGCTGTTTTCAGACTCCTGACACACAAGCTTCATGTGAACAATGTTTGCTTTTGAGCTGGCATGTCCAAACTGTGGTTCAGAGGCCAAATGCGGTTCCCAGACCAATTTTATGGCCCTCAGACCTCCTCAAGAATTGTTTTGAAAATGTGCCTGATTTGCAACTGCTACAATTGATTTTTTTTTTTTTTTCACATTTACAATAGATTTTTTTCGCATTTACTTTGTGCTATATCTTGGGGCTCATTTTAACTTGAAATTTTCATTGTATTTACACTTTATATTGACCCTATTTTGTCCCGCCTACTTTTCTAGGACGTGCACTTCCTGTTCAGCTACATTTAGCCTGTAGATTTCTGTCGATGGGTTTATTTTAATTGTCATTATTTTTAATTAAAATCTTCCCACAAGACAGACAAACAAACATGTTAGCTACCTTAACAGAGCTAAACAGGAAGTGCATTTCCAAGCCAAGTGGGCGGGACAAAATAGGGTCAATAGGCCAGATCAGTTCTCCATTAATGCAACTGGGAATCGAATATTTCTCAATGTACTTAATCACTTGTATGTAAAATAGTGGTTCATGCTAACTTTTAGGCTAACAAAAGTAACGTTAAATAACCTGTATCTTCAGTTAAAACCTTCAAATTCATTTTTGTGGTGATCGTTCATTTCTTATGTGAAGTGGGATTCCCCAGATCAAGTTGTATTTATGAATGAATGAATGGTATATTTATACAGCACATTTACACAGGCAGATGTCTTCCAAAGTGGTTCACACAGTAACACCCCCTCTCACCCAGTGATAGCAGCTGCCCTGGAGCAGCTCAGTAGAAGCAACTCGACTAAGCACCTGGCGTCTCAACCTCCGACCACAACCAAGTGTTCCATAACCTGTATGTTACTGTATTATATATTGTGGATACTTCTGAGTTCAGCTTTGAGTTGACAATGTCTTATTATAAATATTACTATCTTGCACCAGAAACTATAAATCATTTTGATGAAATTTGTTTCACCTTGCCATATAAATGCTCTTTTGAAACTAAACATTACTGTGCAAAGCTACAAGTCTGGTAATCGTCATAGCATCTGCATCTTAAACACGACAAGTCCTTTGCATCTGCAGTTTGGTGTGCTATGAATCTAGCTGCTGTTTTGTGCATATTTCAAACCCATAAAACCATCCTTAACATAACCCTTTTACATAGTTTTTTACAATGCATTATTTTCCTGTCTTTTTATGCCACTGCAGTTTTATCCATCCCATGCTCCATTACCGCTGCCTTTATTCCTATTCTTATCGAGTCTCAGGGGAGTCTTATAAGATATATCATTTTCCCGCTATCAGCTAGTGTATTTGTGAGCCCATAAATATGCACAGTGCTGTTTGTCTGCTGTTTTATGGAAGTAGAGTTTCATTGTTCTGTGTCTGACCTTGTAGACGTTGTGTTTCTCGCTCAGGGTGTCGAAGACGATGTAGATCTCGTTGAGCATGTCCACCACCTGCATGGGCGTGATGTGGATGCAGATCTCGTTGAACTTCACCACGTCGCTGAACAGGATTGTCACGTCTGGGAACACCTGGGAAAAAGAACAAGGATTAAGAATAATGTTGGGTAAGACACTCAAGGAAAAAAAGAAACACAACATTTCATTTTTGATAATTCTTAGAAAACAAGTACATTTGGAAAAATGGGTTAGCATCATGATTTCAGTCCATAGTAAGCTGAAGACAGGTGAACAGATTTCTTTGTTTCGCTTGACTAATTGTGAGAACAATAAAGAGTGCATTACAGGTGTTTATTCACACAAACTCATGATTGAACTCAGAGTTGACTTTTACCACTGGTTAACTGTGCTCAAGTCTTCTCTATAAAAGGCACCAGAATGAAGCCAAAAACACACTTCTTCACGATACCACGATTGTCACAACTAGAGAGGGATCAAGCTATTGGCAGCTCCAAGCTTGTCTTGATGTCGCCAGGGTGTTTGGACCGCCACCAGGTCCACAGCCGAGACCATTGGGACACACCACAAGTCAGTGTCGGCCAGAGCCATCCGTAAACGCCTCTGCGCTGACGGTATTTGACCATATCGGCCATATGTTGGATCAGTGCTTACCCCGCAACATCGCCAAGCTTGGGTCGAATTGTGCACTGCACATCGTCGTTGGACTTTTCAGAGGTGGTCCCAATGGTCCCCATTGAAAATGTCTAGGATGTGCTCAGTGTGCTCGTCCGCCGACGTGAGCATCCTCTCGAAACTCAGCAGCAGCTGAAGGGGCACTGATGGAAGAATGGGCGTAATTCCACAGGATCAACTCAGACACTACTGCCGAACCATGAGGCAACGAATAACCGCTGTCCAGGGCCAAAGGGGGTCACATGAACTATTGACAGTTGATGAAGTCCTGTCCTTTTGTTGGTTTGGGGGTTGCTCTATTGTTTGGTTGTTTTTAGACTTGAAAATGTGTTAACGCTGCAAGAGTTTGCTGAGGTTTAGAAATAGATGTAGGGTTCTTATGAAACAGGCGGATCTCAAAAATAAAATTATTCTGCCCTCAAAAACTCCGAAAACTGAGTGTGGTGTTTCTTTTTTCCTTAAGTTTAGGTTGTTACTGTTGTAAAGGAATGACAGAAAGGCCCAAACCCAGTTTATTAGTGTTAACTTTCAAATGTAAAAGTCATGGCATTTAGAACTGGAGCGAGTAATGCCATTGAATGAGTCAAACCCTGCTAGTTCAGCTCTTGCTTTCTTGGTTTGTGTCAACAATTCTACATTGCACATGAAGCTGAAGCACTGTGATTGGCCAATGCTCAGTTCCAGAAGCGGCTCTCATTGGTTTATCTGACGCAGGTCCCGCCTATGATTGGCTGTCTCTGTTCCTGTGTGTTGTGCAACATTATCATTGGTTGTTGTTGAATTACAAACGAACCGCCGTTTCCGAACTGTATCAAAAGCAACGAGAGAAAAAGTTTGTCCTGCACTAGAGACGTAACCCTGCGCATAAATATCAGAAAGGACTGCTCTTTACTCAAAAACTGTGGAGTTTTCCTGCTTGTTATACTAAAATCAACAATAACGAGGCCGGGCTTACCTGTATTTCTGTAGTTTTGCACAGAAAGTGACTGACCTCTGTCTATTAAGTTGGTTTTACAAAAATACTCATTGTAATTTACTGATCTACATATAATATAGTTTATTGCTTAATACATCAAAAAAAGACAATAGGTTTAAGGTATGAGTGACATTACTGTGTTATTTAAAAAATATAATATTTACGAGAACTAGGACAAAACAGTTTACCGATGTACAACACAAAATTTAGGAACTCCAAATATCAATCCTCTCAAGAAATCACACTAAGACTAAGCACACCAGAATGTATAAGACACCAAGTCAGTGTTAAACTTTTTCTTTTGCGTGTGTGAAGGGCAGTACATTAGCCTGATGTTCCCCTCTCTCTCCTTGAGTGGCGTGCTGAGCCTCTTACATCTCTTACATCAGCAGAAGTGGGACCGTACCTGGCATGTCTCCAGCGCTGTAATGCCCTTCCTCAGACGGTCGGCCACAGCTTTGGGGATCATGGCGTACAGCAGGGAGTCGCCCCTCTTCTTCTCCTCGTCCAGCTTCTTTATAATTTCTTGCAGCTGGGCGTATTTTTGTTGCTCCTAAAAAGCAGAGATG
The DNA here is from genome assembly GCA_038363315.1 of Mugilogobius chulae. Lineage (NCBI taxonomy): Eukaryota > Metazoa > Chordata > Actinopteri > Gobiiformes > Gobiidae > Mugilogobius > Mugilogobius chulae. The sequence goes on along the minus strand of CM076413.1, from coordinate 18,245,409 downwards.
GGAGTTATTTACAGTAAATCCTACATACTTCGGTAATGTTTAGTACAGTTTTAGGGACTTTTCTCTCACTCCTAAGGAAAATGGCATAGAGATATTCCAGGTACACAGAGGTTAAGGCTGAACACTGTCTGAATGGTGGCACTAATCCTCCTTATCTCTGCTGCCTGCTGAAAAAGCTACTTTTACCTCGGCCTTGCCTGGATGCACTATTTTATACAAAGCTTCCACTGGAGCCATGTTTAGGCTCCACACACTTCACTTGTACATTATTTAAGGCAAAATCCTCTCCATCAGGTGTCAGTTCAGCACAGTTTTAACACCTTTTTCCAGTTCACTAGAAGTGTATGATCACAATAATAGTTCTTACATTTAAAATCTTGTTTTTACATTTAAATCGTTGTATTTTTGTATTTTGTACATCATTGTATTTAAGAAAAAGATATAAAAGTTAGCGAACTAGCTACGCTAACAGAAACTCTGCAAACTATCGAGACTCGCTGTGCTCATGAGGGTCTGTGAGTCGGGGGCTGGCTCTCTGAAATCTGGCAACATCGAGCGGTGCGTGTGCTGACTTCTTCCTGGCCCACAGAGCCTCTGCCTGGGCTCACGAGCACAATGAGTCTTGGTATGTGCGCGGAGCTTCTGTTCGCATAGTTCGCTCAACTTTTATAACTTTTCCTTATAAAAACCTGGTTCAGAAGCTGCACTTTTCCTGCTGTTACAGCTCTAGCTGCATCTACAACAGGGAAAAATAAGAGAACTTTTTTTTTTTAAAAGAGGATTGCTTCAAGACTTGCCCCAAAATTTCTCATCTGATGTACATCGCATTTGAAGTAAACAACTGTGTCATGATGGCAACTACGCCACCAGATGTAGCGACCTACATCTGGTCCACATTGGGTGGTTGAAACTCGAAGACAGACACAGACAGACAATCATTCACTTTTCATTCATTCATTCACTAGTAGCATCTATAGTGTTGCCAATTGACCTTTGATGCATGTTTTTGGAGGACCCATTGTGACACGGGAGAAAATGCAAACTCCACCCAGAGAGATCTTGAGGTGTTGACTGAACTGATTCCAGGTGTCAAACCCAGTTCGAGCCACTCTGCTTCTTTGGACAAGTGACAGAAAATGAATGAATTGTGTTGACATTTCAGACATCTAGCAGTATTACTACTACTGCACTGAACCTCCCTGTACCACACTCTCCTTTTAACAGCCGATAGTGCAGTTTTGTTCCCCATTATTTCAAGTATTAAAACCAAGGCTACGGTGTCCATTCATACTTTAAACAGTCTGAATAATGCATTGTAATGGAGCTCCACATTGCTTAGCTTGGCTCGAGTCGTAGCACTTACCTGATCCAGAGCCAGCTGCAGCTCGGCCGACTGCTGTGTCCCGGCCAGAATGAGCTCTCTGCTGGAGTCGTGCAGGTTCAGGTCATTCACATAAACACCCATCTTTATCATGTCCTCCACCGTCTCAATGCTGGAACACAAACCCACAAAGAAACAAGGGTATAAATTAAGAATTGAATTACACTGTCAACCCATTAGGCAAGTGGATCTGACAACCTTAACAATGTTTGTTTATGCTGGGAGTGAGATTTGAATCACCAATTTTGAGATCAAAGAATACGCTATCAGTTAAGCTACTTCTAGTTGATAGCTTTATCTTTAGTACAACACAGCTCTATCTGGGTAAGTTTAGGACTGCGGGGCTTGGAGTAGGTTAAGATTTACTTTTTTATATAGATGTTTTAATTGCAATGAATAAATAATAATCTACATTTTTGCTTTGACTGGGCTTGCATGTATAATTCAGATGAACATTTTACTTTTAAAGTTGTTTGCTTCTTTGCATTGTCATTACGTCCTCATCTTGTATATGCAATCATGTGACGGTGCTAATCATTTTCTATATTTACAGGAAGTTAGATGCTCTGTTAGACGCGAGGTGACTGATTTTCACGTGACATGCAACAGGAGCTGACCTCCGGGTCCAGAACACAAAAAAAAAGCATGAGTTTGATGTATGGGATCGGACAAATTGGATGGAGAGCTTAGATTCTGAGTCTAAAGGCAATGCGCCTGCAAAGTTCTCTACTGAAGCCCAGGACTCTTCTGCTCCTGTCGGGCCGGTAAGATGCTCCTGTAGCCATCTTTTTTGAATTCTTTGTCCTAAACACTCTCATGACCACTTAGAAACTGATCTTCCCTCGCTCTCGCACTTTCACAATCACGCATTCTATTGGATTTAAATGGACTATAAATATTTGTGAATGAAATTGACCATATGACCCATACACATTACATTCAGGTGAGTGATAAAAAGAAAACCACTGTCTCGGGCTTCAGGAGCCAGATGTTCATCAGATCGGTTCAGACCAGATTAAAACAGATCCCATTCTGTCTTGATGTTTTAATCAAAGAAGTTTCCCCAGCCAACTAGACAGACAGCGTCACTTTCTGCAGGAGGCATCAGCAGTAGAGCGGAAAAGGACGTCAACTGATAATTAGCAGCCACAAATTTTCCTTGTTTGTGCAACTTTTGAGCTATTGTAGTCTGATATGGACTATCAAATTTGCACAGCAAAAGAAAATATTTTGAATGTACATTTCTCTGAACTTGGACTGTAGACATTTAACTTTGGGTGGCCATTCGCCGTAATGATAGTTTATCAGTGTTTAATGTTTTGTCTTTTGTCAACATCAATATGGTACCAGCAAAATTAAGCATCATGTCCCAGGCTCTATTAAAAGCACTGTATTATTAGCTCTCACACCATATATGCCACACAAATAAAAACAATTATTTGGAATCAAAGAGAGCCTCCTGTGGTTATACTTTCTCAAAGTTTGACATAAATCCTACTTATCTTCAATAAGAAAGCTTCAAGTTATACCTTTTGCTTTATGTTTCTATGATGGTATGGTGGTTCACTTACATGGGTGTCCCCAGGAAGATGAGCGAGTCCCACTGGGGGACATACTTCATCTGTCCCTTCAGGTGCAGAGGCTTCTTCGGAGGCTCCCGCATGTCCTCAAAGATTGTCTCACTGCACTTGCCTAATCACACAAAAACACAGCACAGATAAAATACAGTATGTCCTCAATGACTTACAGAACATGTGCTGTATTATACATTCACACATTTTCTGCCTTTTGTGCAATGTTTTTGCCCTTGAGCAACATTGCTATGGTATCTTATGTTTTGTACTGAAAGCATATATTACTTTATATTCATGAAGCATTTGCTGTGTGTTAGCTTTGTGTACAGATGGGGGACAGAAGATCATTATTTTTTAACATTAGAGTTAAAGTGCCGCAGGGGTCAGTTTTAGGCCCGAGGCTTTTTATTTTATCTATAAATGATTTATGTAGGATAGCAAAAGATTATTTACAGATGACACCAATGTTCTTTGAAAAAAAGTTAGTTCTAGAGAAAAATTATTTGTTGTAAAATGAACTGAATAGCGATTGTTTTAGTTGTGTTTTAAAAACGGGTAGGTAAAGTACTTGTCGAAAACAGAAAGACATCGTTACTTTAAGTTGTTATCATGTAACTTATCGTACAAATATACTGTTTAACAATTGTATCGGAAGTTGAAAAAAGGGGTAGAATTTACGTAAGTTTTACTTTCACCTACTCCTTTTCAAGCTTCTCTTTTTGTATATATAAAGTAAAATAATAAAGATACAATAAAGAAACAATTGTGAAAATAAACACAAGCAAGCTTGTCCCTAATATGCACGTGGTTGTAATGGCCATGATTTGAAAGCAGAATAAAAAAAAATACATTTGAGTCTAATAGCATCTCAAAATTATTCACCTTCAGCTGCCCTAGACACTTTTTCTTGCTGCACACTTCCAGTTTAGATAAGCTAATGTGTTAGCTACCTTATTAAGGCTAAACAAGAAGTGTGTTGCCAAGAAAAGTAAGCAGAATAAAGTGAAAATATTCAGAACAAAGAGAAGAATTGCAGTTGAGAAAACTAACCTGTGACTGTCTGGAAAGCCAGCAGCTCGATGTCTTCTCCCCCAGAGTTTGCAGAGCTGTTGTACTGTGTCAGAGCACTGCTGTACTCCTGGTCTGTGCCCTTCATCTCCTCCACTGCTTTGGACTCTGAGCAGAACACAATCCAACTCAAATTATGCTTTATTTTTCAGATCTACTTCCATTAAATGTCAGCTGCCAGTACCTCTCTCCTCCTCTCGTTTTGCCTTCTCACACTCTTCCTTCTCCTCTGGCTCTTCTTTACTTAACTTTGGAATGCTCACCTTCTGTTTGCTCTCCACCACAGCTTTGGACAGCAGCTCAAACACATTGTTTAGATGAGTGTAGATCTAAAAGCATGCAAGAAGACATACAGTATATCAGATTTGACAAGTACACGAGTATTGCAGGAATAATGAGTTATCTTCTGACTGTGATCTAAAAACAGTATGGCACACCTGCTCCAATTTGGAAAATCCTCATGAGGAACATTGAAAACAACTTTTTTTTCCATGCACTGACCAAAAATGACCAGCATACTGTAAGTAGTTTTAAGCTCAACCTTAGACACCTTCAAAAATCAGTTGCAAAACTTGACTGTGATTTTCATAGAGGAGTTGGCAGAGCCACAGCCAAACCAGGATGAATGTAAATAGCAGGGTAGCTAAAGATAAATAGATTAATGAATAGACAAAGAAAGTAGCTAAATAGACCCAAACAAGTGAATAAACATAAAAGGAGAAATGGTCCTCGGAGATCATCTTCATGATGTCGTTCTTAATCCTTTCAGGACCTTAATAGCTGGAGGATCAGGTGCAGCTGGTGATGGAAACCAGAGTGATAGATATAAGAGAACAGTTCTATTTGGTGTCTAGGAACCTGAGCATCACAGATGTAGACATATCTGCCATTTTACTGTTATAATAATGTGATAGCCCTCACCCAAAAAAAAGTAGAATATCTGTACAGAAAACAATGGTAAAAATGTTCTGTGAAAGGCAGAACAGAATGAAATCCGAGGCATTCTGTAGTAGAAAATTATTTTTAAATTAGTACATTTATTGACTCAGGTTAATGTGTTACAACACCTTAGTCAGGGCTTGACCCTTAGTGACAAAAACACCAAGACGAAATACGGTGGCTCATTGAATAAAAAAATAAAATCAAATTCTACTAAGAAATTAATAATTTCTGTTCTACCATTCACAGAACTTTTTTTATGCATGCAAATCGTCTTCTGAGTTCCTTAATCTTTTGTTCTCATCTTGGATGAGCTACTGTGTGGTTCAACTAATAATTTACGCTGATGGAGCCTTTTTTGATTCACTCCTCTTCTCTGTTATTTTTAAACAATAAGTCAAGGCTATTCAAATGGTGGCCCACTAACCAGTTTGTCTTGCCCAGCACAATGAAACTGGTTTAAATTACTTGATGCATCATTTGATCCAGATTCTGTTGTGCAGTTTCAATGATTAGGACGTTATAGTCCTGGTTTAGTCTTGGTTCAGATTTTGTAGTTTAGTCTTGTTCAAGATGTTGTTTGCATGTGTGACAGTATAGACTGCGGGCAGCTTATATGCCACTAAAACTAAACATGTTTCTGATTGGTCAACGGTGACATCACTCGCGTATAAAAGCGCTTCCGTTCCCACCTTTCGCCCTCTGACCTCACGCTCTTACTTCCTGTCTTGGTTGTGTTGACGCCGCTCGCTCACCACTCTCAGGTAGTATCCAAAATTCGACTTTATGCGCAAAATATAGTACCATTTGTAGCGCTGATTAAATGTTTGAATGTAGTGCTGCTGCCATGGGCCTGTGTAAGCTGCGACGCTGCTGTTGTGTGCCTCCCGCTGTACCGGTGGACGGGTGTGCGTCCTGCCTAGCGTCTCTACCAAAGCCTCTGCTGAGCACGTCCAGCTAATGTCAGGTGTGTAGCGCAACCTACAGCCGTTTAAACAAATGTTTTAGCGCCTATTTAGAGGTAATGTTTACTTAATTTTTTAGATGTCCACCATGGAGCTGTGGGTGCACTGTAGCCGCCTTGCCTTTCATTGCCTTTCCGTGCCTTCTACTGCCAATTTGCCGGTTCTGTTAAGTGTAACCGTGTTCTCCCGGAGCCAGGTGGAGGGCTCCCGTGTCTGTCTGTGGACACTTAACAAAACTGAGAACCTTACTTGAATGAACTTATTGAAACTTAAAGCCTGCAATGGATTTAACTTATAAAAATTGTACAAATAAATGTTATATTTGCTTTGATAATTTTGACTCAAGCCTCTGACTATTGACAACGAACCTACGTGCCTTACATCTAGCTAATTGGTCCTGGGCCAACTCCCAGGTGGCGTTGTTGGTTTTTTGTTTTGTTTTATTTTATTTTATTTTCAGCTAAAGTTAAAAACACATTACACATAATTTGTGATTATTCTTTACCCCCCTGCCACATTTTGGCTTATTGTTGGCAGGATGTTGATACAACCAGAGGCTTGTTTTATTGAAATGTATCTAATGCTAAAGCTAATACAACAATGGTACTTAACTGATGTAATCCTTGGTGTGAAACTTGAAGTAACTGACCAACTGGGTTTGTTTTGTTTTTATTTTGCCAGTTTGCATGTTTTTGTTTTTATGCTTTGTGTTTAATTTGTGTAAATTGTGTGCATTTTGTTTAAGCTGCAAACTTTCTGGTCATGTGACTAATTGGTTACACCTGTGAGAGCTAATGTTAATTGCTACTGTTGAATAGCCTACACCTGCTGCGATACATGGTGTTTGTTATTTTGCATTTATTTTTTTTTGTTTAACCTCAAAATTGTATAAAAGCAAAGTGACTGTGGGAATAACCTGTTTGTGTTGATGTTAAAAAGGCAAGGCGGTGGTCAGGAGTGGTCGAGCCGCGGTGGAGTGCAGGAAGCAGGCGTGAGAGGTCACAGCAGCTTGGCACCGTGGTGGGCGCTGTATCTCTTGGTCTTCTGGGGTGGCTCAAACCCGCCCGGGCAGTAGTGGGTAAGCTGAGGGGTAGGAGCTGCTGCAAGTCAAAAGCAGTATCCGGGGTGGCCTCACTTACCATAAGCTGGTCAATGCAGCTATTGCTTTAAAATGGATAGACTGGGTACAGTGCTTTTAGTGCCAAGACGTGTTTTATGAACTGTTGTGTTTCAGCTGATAGCCGTAAAGGCCCCTCATCCAGTCCAGTGCATGGGTTGACGGTGAGGCAGCTGTGTAATGTTTTTAAATGCAAAGGACAGTGGTTGGTGTGGATGTGATGGGCTGCTGTAACAGCAGATCCTGTTGTAGACATCCATAGCGTAAAGCAGCCTCCAGTGTAGTCATTTCGCCATAAAGGTGAACCCTGTATGTGTGTTGTAGTCGGCACTCAACAAGCCCTAACTGTAACCGTCAAGGTACCTCTTCTAGCTCATGTGACGAGTGGAACGAGGAGGATATGCAGTGGTAGTTGGTTGTCCTCTAATGTATGTGTTTGCGCGCTGTGTTTTATTTTTGTTGGTACTCAACAAGCCCAAATAACTGTCGCCTTCAGGGCACCTTGTCCAGCCTATGTGAGAGGTAGTACGACGAGGAGATAGCAGTTATGGTAGTTGGTTATCACAGTTGTATGAATGTACAGGCCTAGTATGAATGAGAACATTGTCGGGGCGACAATGCATTTTGGGGGGGTGGAATGTGACAGTATAGACTGCGGGCAGCCTATATGCCACTAAAACTAAACATGTTTCTGATTGGTCAACGGTGACATCACTCGCGTATAAAAGCGCTTCCGTTCCCACCTTTCGCCCTCTGACCTCACGCTCTTACTTCCTGTCTTGGTTGTGTTGACGCCGCTCGCTCACCACTCTCAGGTAGTATCCAAAATTCGACTTTATGCGCAAAATATAGTACCATTTGTAGCGCTGATTAAATGTTTGAATGTAGTGCTGCTGCCATGGGCCTGTGTAAGCTGCGACGCTGCTGTTGTGTGCCTCCCGCTGTACCGGTGGTCGGGTGTGCGTCCTGCCTAGCGTCTCTACCAAAGCCTCTGCTGAGCACGTCCAGCTAATGTCAGGTGTGTAGCGCAACCTACAGCCGTGTAAACAAATGTTTTAGCGCCTATTTAGAGGTAATGTTTACTTAATTTTTTAGATGTCCGCCATGGAGCTGTGGGTGCACTGTAGCCGCCTTGCCTTTCATTGCCTTTCCGTGCCTTCCACTGCCAATTTGCCGGTTCTGTTAAGTGTAACCGTGTTCTCCCGGAGCCAGGTGGAGGGCTCCCGTGTCTGTCTGTGGACACTTAACAAAACTGAGAACCTTACTTGAATGGACTTTACAAACTGTCTGCTTAACTTATTGAAACTTAAAGCCTGCAATGGATTTAACTTATAAAAATTGTACAAATAAATGTTATATTTGCATTGATAATTTTGACTCAAGCCTCTGACTATTGACAACGAACCTACGTGCCTTACATCTAGCTAATTGGTCCTGGGCCAACTCCCAGGTGGCGTTGTTGGTTTTTGTTTTGTTTTATTTTATTTTATTTTCAGCTAAAGTTAAAAACACATTGCACATAATTTGTGATTATTCTTTACCCCCCTGCCACACATGTGATTAAATAAAAAAAATATAGACTAGGTTCAGTCTTGGTTTGAAACTAGGTCTAGTCACACTGCTACTCTGATCTGTTCGAGTTCAAGTTGTTGATTGGCGCTGGGTTTGTTTTAATTTTGTGTTTATGTGACAGTGCATTGTTCACAATGAAAAAGTCGATTTTGAAATAATGGTACCTCTGTATTTGTAGTTTACTTTTTATAGTCAGTCTCTCAGACCATAGCACATGGAAAAATACCCCACTGGGTATACTGTATTTAATAGCCCTGCAATAAGTAGTGTAGAAACATGGTTGTGAAAAGATTTATCTCATACCTATCAACCCAGGTGCAAAAATAGACTTGAATTAAACTATTATTATTGCTACGGTTTTATGAATATTCTTATTGAAATAAAAGCAGTGAGTCTTTACATAGAGCAGGCTTGCATCTCCTCAAAATCGACTCTTATGTGACTTGGACCAAGGAGTTCTCCTGCTTCTTTCTATATAAATGTTTGTTTAACTGAAACATTTCACAATTAAAATGCATAAAACATGTTTATACCAATGAAGAATGCGACAATATATGTTTTAACATTCTGTTTCAATGGAATTATGCTCATGATTTTAGACCATGGTTTTTCTTCTTAAAATACCTTAATACATACAATACCTACTACTGTCCTTCCTATCTTTGGGGAAATAATATGTTTATTGCCATTCCAGCCAAAACAAGTATCTCCCTTTGAAATGTCCTATAACTTACATTGTCCCAGCTGAACTCGAGCATAGGTCTGACCAGGGTGAACTCCTCGTTGACCTTCTTGCCCTGCAGGTCAGAGAAGACTTCTTTGAGTCCGTCTCCGATGCGGTACATGGTCATGTCCCGCCTGAAGATCACACTGAAGGGGAACATGTCGAAGAAGATGCCTCTCTTCATAGGCAGCTTCTCATAACTAGGCGCTGTCTTCTGTTGTGGCATCCGGTGTTTGAAGGCAGCATTGTCAAAGTTCATCTTATACACCTGGAAACAGAAAGATAGCTCAGATTTCATTTGTTTATCGTTATACAAAATACTGGTCATCATAAGTGGAAGTACATACCACATAAGTCATCTTCTCTGTTTCCTCCTTGGACAGGATCTCTACTTCTATGTCTGTGTTGTAGAACTGTCGGCCTACTTGAGACAGCTGACCTAGGGGAGATTATCATTTATACAGAGAACACTGCACAGAATGTATAACATTTTAAAACTAGGTTCAACAGGAACTCATCCAGGTTCAACAGGAAACTCATCCAGACACGGGGGGAGAACATACAACCACAAGTCAGGACCTTCTTGTTGATGATGATGACCTCGTACCTTTGACAAACTGCGTGAAACCCTTGCGAGTGCTCCTGTAGTGAAGAGTTAGACTGGTTTCGCACTCCTCTTCCACACAGAAGCTGGGCGGCTGCACTTTGGGGAAGGAGAAGCGGAAGTACTCATGCAAATTGTCCAGCTCATTGATAAAGTCTCGCACATTCCTCCCCACACCTGCAAATTACAAAAGGATACATGAAAAAACAGTGATGCAGCACAATGAAATGCAGCTCTTAGGACATCTACCGTCTATATGAATCCAAACAGAATACAATCACTCCAGTAGGACTGATGAGTAAGTTCACCTTAAGAATGCGCTCATATCCGTAGTTGCCGATTCTCTTGACCATGTAAACTCCAAAAGCATACATGAGCTCATCATGTGTCTTCCCCAGCACTTCTCCTGCTGCCTTTGCCAACCGCAGGATCAGGTTATCACTGACAAAACACATATTCAACTCATCAAAACTTTGAATTAAAAAAGAAGAAGAAAAGAAAATCAACCATATGCAGTAGGTGTATCTGAGCAGTAGTAATTCAAGAGAAACATCATCAGTTTAAAAGGGTTCCTGTTAGATTATAATCCAGGGCAGTGGTTCATAAACTTTCCAGACCGGGACCCAGAAAATAACCAACTCGCAACCCCAACAGCAAAATAAAATGGATTTCTTTAGAAATTTCAATTTGGAAAATCATTTAAATTGGGCTAAATGCTTTTTGTTTTGTAGATTGTTTATATGACCAAAATCCAGTCAAACCTAATGCTAAAGTGTGTTTTTTCATAAAAATTAAAGGCGCATTGCGTAAGTTAAAATACTCAATGTTACGATATATCAAATTACTATCCATTAGCACTTGCCCACGATGTGCGCCATGATGTTTTGTAAACTTACCGAGGTTTACTCTGTAATAAAAGACAGGCTCATAAATGTGAGTGGCGCTGGTCGCATTCTCCCGCGCTAGTCCTCCTTTTCTGGATTATTGTCATTATTTGTATTTATTTCGCAAAAGCAGAAAGAGACTGTTTAATAAAAAAATAAAATAAATAATCAAATACTGCCATCTAGCTTTCAAACACCCACAACACACGGAAGAATTATCATAACAAGCCTACCGTACCGGCATGGCATGAGGCCGACTGACAGAGCTGAGCAGCACATGTTTTTGAGAAAGAAGAATTGTGCTAGAGATCAATAAGACGTTCATCAGTCGAGTAGTTTCATTAGAAGGTAAGACACTCAGGCCTGTCAAAGTACATCCACATTTAGACACAGCTTTAGTAGCTTAGTGCTTAGCTGTTTGTCTTGGTAAGGTTCATGTTTTATTAGAGTAATAAATTGCCACTGAGCATTTAGTTTATGACAAATGAGTCCTGTACATAGCTTGTTTACAATTTTCTCTCACGCTTAAATAAAGCTTTTTCTCAAACTCTAACCTTGTAGTTTGCAAACTGATTAGTAATTAAAAAAGAACAAATAGAATAGTCAGCATCTACTTTTTCATACAAAAAACCTAATCTTCTTAACACAGAAAACCTTTAGCAAAAAATAATGATGTGTCAAAAGAATCTTTTCATCTTCAGCTGAAGTTAGTAGGGAGGGTGCAGTGCCACAAAACGCCAAATATGGCGCCCTTGTTCAAAACCTTTGCCATTTACGCAGTGCACCTTTAAGTCAAATACTATTTTTTTTGTTGTTGTGGCCTTCACTCTATATATGTTCAAAATGTGGCCCTCTTTGGAAAAAGTTTGGATAACCCTGTTGTAAGACTGAATCATTTTATTTATTTATTTTTTTTTTACTTGAATGAATGAAAGGCTTATAGTACGAATCTATTGCTTTCCAAAAAGAAAAAGAAAAAAAACTATCAAGATTGAACTAAACAGTGTTTTTTCGGGATAAGATATAACTAAAACAAGTGAAACGTGACCTGTAGACTGTTGCATTTTACAAAATCAGCTGTTAAAGGCTTACTTACATGTACAATACCACAAAGAACACAAATATTATCCCTAATGAAAAGAAATATACAGTATTTATGCACTACTCAGCAAAAAAGTCATGTCTACACCCTGAAGACGGTAAGTGCTCATTATGCCTCCACTTAACACGGATGTAATAATCAATGCAGAATTGATTAAGCCCAAGCCGTTTTTTCTTTAATTGATCTGAGTGGTGAGCAGCTTAAGTGCTTTCAGACAGTGACAAGCCGAGCAGAGCAGAGCGGACTTTCTTACTTGTACATCTGGTGCCGTACAAACTTTAGGTGAGGGATCTCGGCGCGGTTTTCGATCAGCCTCCACACGTCTTCTCCGTACGACTCATTGATGTAATCGTTCACTGCTTCCAGATACAGACCGTACATCTTCGGAGCGCTCCCCCCACGCTGGTGCCCAACTTAACTCTTCAGCTGAGGAGGACAGATGACGAGACTGGTTATGTTTCATTAGGCTCCTGCAGCTTCAGAGGTGCATGGCAAATGTACTGAAGTTCATTACGCAAGTAAAAGTACAGCTACTAAAAAAATGGTAAAAGAAAAAATCCTGCTGACACTCCATTGTGTTAAAGTACAAAAGTAAAACTACCTAAGTAAAAAATGTTAAACAAATATATAAATATACAATGTTGGCTTGTGTAGAGTAATGACTTTATGTTGAATGAATTATGACTGACAGAAATTGTTTTTTTTGTTTGTTTGTATGTTTTTTGGCCAAGAATGAGGTTAAGTCAAGCTCCTATAACGCCCCGTTATATTGATGAAAATTGAAATGTAAATTCAAATTTACAAACTAATACAGTACGTAATGTTAAGTTAGACGTTTTTATGCAGAATAAAATATGTTTTTGTTTGTGGATAAAAGTTTGTTACTTGATTTTTTTTACCTACATCTATACTAGATTTTATTTCACCTTAAAAAATATTAATACAACATGTACTGTAAAATACTGCATAAAAAATAAATAAATAAACAAACTACTACTAATGTTTATAAACAAACACTGATTGTAAATATTCTACAACTATAAGCCTTTTGACACTGTATTTCAGCTTTAATTTGATTAAACTTTACATGTATTTTTTAGTGAGAGCTGTTAAAATAACAAATCTCAAATGGTCTGAAACGTGATGGTATTTAGGCCAAAATTAGCAAGTATATTACATGATGATTAAATTGTCTTTTAACATTTTTTTTAGAATATTACACTTGATTTGGTGTCATTTTTTTCAACACTAAATTTAATCGAGAGCCAAATTGGGCACCATGGCAGGTAGAGTTCGGCCTTCAGGCCCCACAGCAGATTTAAATGAATGTGGTAAAACGATTTGTAACAGTCTTCACACCCAGTGGTTCTTAAAAAAGAGGACCAAACTAGATTGTGTGGATTCTCACAGTAGTTTCTTTTCTAGTATTTCATTTTCTTTACTGTTATGTGATCTCTCTATTTTTTTTATCTTTTATCTACATAAATCATAAGTGACGGTTGCCATCCTGAAAGTTACTACATCTCACTTTAAGTGAAAGTTGTTTAATATAACATATTGTACATTGTTAGATCAATACAACTAATGACAATATAAAACTCACCTACCTGTGTCACCCACAACCTCATGAAAACTCAAGTCAGCTCCTCAGACACCAGCCACATCTATGAAACAAGCAGACCTCTCTAGCAACCAAAAACCCACTCCACCATCCTCGACTCAAGCTAACAACACCACACCCATCATGCATTATTACCCACTAAAGCATTTAAATGCAGTAAAAAAAGCTCATGAAACCTGCTGTACACACACCGAGCAGTGCACTTACCTGCGCTCCGTGCTTGTGAGTGAGGACTGAGTTAGGCGCACAGATCTGGAGCGCGGTGAGAGCTAACAGGTGCACCAGACAAGGCTGCCCTCTGTCCCCTCTGCTCTTCACTGCCCCCCTCACTCTGCTGTCACATCAACAGGTGACCAAGGCAGAAATAGACCAGACGCAGCATGTTTGTGGCAGGTAACGCAATCTCATAGGACACCATGGAACAAGACTGTGCTGCTTTATGTAGTTGTATAAAAGCATCACAGCAATACTGCAATTTAATGGTAACTAAAAGGTGATTTATAAAGAAAAAACAAAAGACATGTTATTCTTTTGAGAAAGACTAAAAGTTTGTCAGACACACAAAGAAGTTTTAAAAGTACTAAAAGTGAGTCTTATACTAAGAAGCCACCATGCAACTTTTTGACTTGAATGTTAGACTGGGCAAATCATGAGCTCATCTCTGTGACAATGTCCTTTTTTTAAATTAACTGGTCATATTGTGATTTCCTATTCCTTTATTTGATGGATCTGTCTATTTGTTCCCACTGCAATACTTCTCTTATTGGTGAACCTTAAAGTAACTAAGTCTGCTTCTTTATAGTAACTATTAGCTTATTTCTTTGTAAAAACTTTGATAAAATGGGTGATGTTTGACAATTTTTAAGTTTGATCAACAAAACTTATCAATCTGTGAGTGAAACAAGAATTTTGCATATTTTTATGCCTAAAAGTTATTTTTTTTTCTGTATATTTAGGAAGAAACTATGACATACGCAGATTCATAATTCACATTTTGTTCATTTTAAAAAGAAAAAAAAAACTAAAATGGCTTAAAAATAGAAACAGGTCCATTGACTTCCTGTTCAAAACTGCAGAACTGATAAGCCCCACCTCTTCATTGTAAAATGAAACGTCAATATGCTGCAGATGTTAAATTACTATGTTTTGTTGTTGTAAAGTTGCAATATTACAATTTTAAACTCTACATGTTTTACTCGGAATCTGCATTTTTAATACACATAAAAATACAGACGTGGGTGGGGATAGGTGGTAGGTGAAGAGCACAAATCACACAAGATTACTCAAACACTAATTAATCAATCCAAGTATAACAGCGGGTAAACAATGATGAGAGAACATTGTTGCAACATGGTTAAAAACTTCGATGGGTAGATTTTACATAACAGTGACAATATGATATGACAAAACCATTAACTCATGTTTTGTAACTTATTGATTTTTAAAATATTGTTTTACTGTAAGGTAAAGCTTAATTGCTGTGTGTTTTTTTTTCAAAGGCTTGATCGCTTCTTTCTTTCTGAAATCTGGCAATCCTAGTCACTCTTTGTCTCGCTGTAAGTGAGTGACAGCTGGATTCTTCATTGAGAGTGAAGAAGGAACTAAAAAAAAACAAAAAAACAGATAATCTGAATTACTACTAGGCAATAGATAAATACACAGTCGAGAAGAACTGCCATATCGCCCAGCCCTACTTGGTTAAATGCATCTTTAGTATTTTAAATTTCTTGTTACACTAAACAAATAATGACATTTTTCTTAATTTTGGCATGGCCACAAAACAGAGTTATTTAACCAAGAATAGGCATCTTCTTGTACATATCTTTCTATAGAAAAGTTGTTTCTGGCTACATTCTTTACACATTAAGGGATAGAACATAATTATCTAAAGTGCAATATTAACTTTCTATTTTGCCCGCTGAAGAAAAAAAGTTTGGACACCCATGCTTTGGAATGCAAACATTCATTTGGCTTTAAAACAATTTCACAATTTTTATTTGTTTGTAATAGAGTAATACTAAAAGCCATTTAATTGTGCAGTAAAAGTACTATTTATAGAAATTTGTTTCAACAGCAGTAGACCTAAGTCATGTTTCCAGCTTGGATGCCCTAGACTGGCTCACTTTGGAGTGTTTAGGACACTTATGTTAATGATGGTGGTCCAGGCTCCCATGGGTCTGAACAACTGACGTCACTCACACAAATCACCTGCTTTCTTAATAAATAAAAATCGTACCTGAATTATATTGTTTATTTCTCGCATTGATCTGAGTGATTCACAAAAATACATGTCATAATTCCATGTTTGTAACACTGACACGAGGGTCAGGCTGGTGTAAACAAGAAACTACTTACGGTTTATTGTCTCTTTCCTTACCTGTTTTTCACTTTTTTGCATGGCTTCTGCGCCTCTATGCCACATTTACCCTCATTTTATGTAATGCGCTGAGCTTGGATTATGTTGAATCCCGTTGATATGCAGTGAACCTATGATATTCTAGGGACAAACAAGAAATAGCCAATACAAATACACTAGCTTTACTTTGCAAACTCTGTCAGCTTAACAAATTAAGTTTAAACAAAGACCGCATGTTGAAGCACGACTAAATAGGGTTGATCTTAACCACTAGGCATTTATTCAGACTTAAAACCGCCATGGTACAAAGCAAAAATATTTGACATTGAGTTATATTTTTAAAACTCTGTGTAAAATGCATTACTATGCTGTTTGGATCAATTCTCGGGAGTTCGAGAGCCACACTTGGTCCCTGGGTCATAGTTTAGACATACCTGCAGAGTGTCAATTTTGTCTATTCCGATTTATTACTTGACAGATCTGGATTATAAAACTGTTTCATGATTACTCTACTTTGTTTCAATGCAGTTGTTTGTATTTCAACTTAAATTATTGGTCAATAACAACAATTGTACACAGGAGAGTTTAAAAGGGTAGCAAAGTGCTCTTTTGACCTGGCCCCAGGGTTTTAGGGGCCCAGAATGGTATCTTTCATAGTAATTTAGTGGACCCATATAAAGCACCCTTGGTCTGGCACCCCAAAATGTTATCGATGGACTTGATTGTACATACAGTAACTCTTGTACTTCAAGCTAACAGACAGAAGTGCTGCAATACTAATACGCAATTCAGTCTAAACTGGTCAAAAATTTAGATGGCTTTTCAGATTTTGTTTTCTCTGTTTAAACCAAGGATAGAAATGTGTGCCAAAAAATGCTCAAACACTGACAAACTGAACAATGTGCTTAAGTCTTTGTTATTAGACTGACTCACTAACTGTGCCTCCTTTTCGGCACTAGGGGGTACTGTTGCGACACAAGCAGCTGCTCTGTTCTGTGCTGGAGAGGGAGGCATGAGTTTGCAGGTAAAATACATATTTAGCTTTGGTGTGTGAGACAGTGGCCTTTGTGAGACGAGACATGAAGAATGATCCCCTGTGTTTCACCGTGGCACTTTGGCCTTTAGTACGGAGCACGTACAAAAGGCACAAAACATCATCCTCTTCAAATTACTCCTCGGCTCAGGAAAAAGAAAGAAATGACTGTGGGCTGTGTTTAGTTATTTAAAATGTGACCTGTGAGGTTAGCTAGCAGTGTTTTATGTTGAATAGGGTTTAAGTGGTTTGCGTAGGTGAAAGATGAGGTGCATTTGCTTATCGTATGGGCTTGAAATCAGAAAAAGTACATCAAATTATACCTTGTAATTTCTTATTATTAGCCAAGAACATTTCATTTCACTTGAGCTACTATGGCAGGTATCACAGAACTACAGATGATTTCCAAAAACGAACAACTGGCTACTTAACATTTAGGAACAAAGTGGTGTGTTGGCTAGAATCAACCTGAGAATCTAACAATCTTAGCAGAAATGTGGAAAAACCTATTACCTGGATACGGTATTGCTAGCATAATCAGCCCAGTGGTCGCTCCATAGGATTTTTGACGTACAGCGCCCGCCATCTTTGATCACCGAGGCTTGGTCTCCAGTCATTATGGGCCAGGTCTAAAAGAAGACCAGCGCTCATGTTGAGGGCACTGCTCGACTTGGTGCCCCCAGAGCAGGTGGTGCCCTACGCACTTTGCGCTATGTGCGTATTGGTTGCGACGGCACTGATAGCAGGTTTGATACATTCTCAAAAATCAAACAGAATATGTACTGATGTGAAATAAGCCCAAAACTCGGTGCAAGTGCTCTTCAGTGATCGCGTGAACTCCCAAGTTGACTGTGAATCCCTGTGAACTCGTGGTGTTGCGAAGCCGGCAGAGTCCGTACATATGCATGCCTATTCCGGTCGCAGTGTGAGTGGCCACCGGACTTAGATGGATCCGGACTGGCAGCAGTGTGAGCCCCATGTTAGAGAACAAAGTTTTAAAGTGTGAAGATTTGTGAGGTCATATGTAGCTCTCTGAGATCTTGTCCATTGTTTTTAAGTCCATAAATTGTCCAGACTCGCTTTGATAATTTCTGAATTAGCATATCTGAGCAGACTGGTTAGAATATTTCTCCGATGTAATTTTCTTCAAAGCCATAGATGAAAACTCCTGACATGGGAAACACTTGCTTTTCCAATCCACTTTCCAGATTTTTTGTCAGTGTCTTCAATCATTAGTTTAATAAAAATGTACTTGGATTGATTTGTGCATGTTTAGGCAATCTTGTAAAGTGATGCTCCAGTGCTCAGAAAATACCTGTTTTCCCCTACCACATATCACTGCCTTCTTGTCTGTATTTACTTTGAAATCTGCTATTTGTTATAAAAAATAAAAAATAAATCACAAAACGATGAGGCTTGTTAGTTTATAGGTCCTATAAGATCTTTTTTTTTTTTTTAATTATAAATCCACTGTGTGTTTCTCAATGAACAAATTGCAAATTACTGATCTACACATGTCATTGTTTATCACATGAAAAAAGTCCCCTTGAAAGAATAATAAAAACCTTTCCATTTGAGATACAGATAGCTTTGTCTGCCGCTATCCTCATTCAAACTCCACACTCTGAGCTGCACCTTGACAGCCCAGCTCCAGCAGCCCTCAGAGCCATAATGACCTGTGCAGTGTTCATTCCTCCTCCTGTCCCTTCCATTTCCCGATTCCCTTCCCAGGCGAACACCCATTTACCGACCCCCCGTGTGTGACTGCATAATGGGGCCGCCTCGCACCCTTACCACCTCTAGTCCCTCTGCAACCCGGGAGGTCTCAACTGCAGCCAGATAACAATGTGCGAAGATGCCAACGCCAACCCAACCTCCCCCGTAGCTTTCATTTAAGACTGCATTACTCATCTTTTTTCTTTCTAGCCAATTTTGCACCCTGCTTTCCGCATCTCGAAAGGTGTCCATTCTAGCAATTTTTCAGACTCGCCAAGAAACACCCGGGTGCTTTTGTTTGATGCCACGTACACATACGGATAGATGTTTTGCCGTGGCTATACACAAGTGCTATCTCTTTCCTTTAGCGTCGTATACGGTCGCATTTTTACCGCTTGTTATCTTCCGGAGTGAGTTATCAGTCGCAGCCAGCCTGACGGAAGCCTTGATAGGATCTTACGGGAGAGATTGGGTCAACCATACTGTTCATACTCGGGTTTATTCAGCTGTCGAGATATTGTTGCGTATATGGTGTCGGTTCAAGCAGAGGTAAGAATTCAAAAGCAGGACACGTCAGCAGAAAGTTGTGGGTTTTTTTCAGTTTTTTTTCAGGGTGTAAGATTTTTAGCTGTGCTCTTACAAACTCAGGATTGCAGCATATGAGACACCAAAATCAAACAGGCAGAAGACATTTTTGCGAGCTCTTACTTTTTTAATTTCTATGTAGATCAGACGGACAGCACCTCCCCATTTCTTTGGGTTTACTGTCAGGCCTGCCTGCTGGATTTTCTGCAGGACAGCAGCCAAATGCCTGAGATGTTCCTACCACGTGTTACTGTAAATGATGACACCATCAAGGTATGCTGCAGAGAATGATTCCATACCTGACAAGAGCTTGTTCATGAGTCTTTGAAATGCACCGCAAACCCCTTAAGCACGAGACAAAAAACAAAAAAGCTCCAAGCAGATTTACTAAAGAAAGTTGTTCTCCACAGACAAAAAGTAAAAAAAACAAACAAACAGAAAATCAGCTAGATGCAAAGAGCTGCATCAACTTTATGTCTGTGGCCAAAACTAAAATTCCTCAACTCCTCTGCTCATTAAAACAAGGAGAGTACACATGATATAGCTTAAGGCTATATAATGCTGTATTTTGCGATCCCAACTGGACGCAGGCCAGTAGTGTTCACAAACCTCTCCTGTGTCAGTGTGATAGATTGTGAAAGATGGAATAAAGGACAAAATGTCCACATCACAATCGACGACCACAAAACAACAAAGACCTTCGGCCAAGCCATCCTCAGCTTAGACCACAAAGAATATACATGGCTACATCATATTGCTGTAGGAAAATGCTGTGGGAATGTGGATTGTGAATTTGTGTTCCATACACACAAAGGGCAACACATTAAAAAAACGATTCAATATATAAATCTTGCATGGAAAGATTTTGGGCACAGAGATCCAATTTCTTTCAATCAAATACGATCTAGCATCTCCACGCAGGCAAAAAAAACAACTTTCGGAAAAGGCTCGACAGCAAGTGGCCAGGGTGATGTGTCACGATTCATCGACAGCTGATACATTTTATGTGGCACTTCCTGAGCGTGAGGTTTGCCTAGAATCGAGGCATCTGAGATTAAAGGCACTAAAAAAAGAGGCCGAAACAGATTATTTAAAAGATAATTTCCTCCCCAGCATTGAACATCCCTCCAATCACAAGCACTTGGTGGAGTCCCAATCAAGGCAATGTTGTGCACCTGCCTGCACTGAGATGGGCGCGTCTCCAACCCAAAAAGTAAGTGTTGAGTTTTATGAGATGGCTTACAACGAAGGTACACTCTTTACAACAGGGATAGAGCTATGCGAATACTAGATCCAAAGAGAAGTTTACAAGCCATTCTCACGGAAATGCACAACACACTTACTTCTTTTTTTGTCTTGCTTCCCGAGTTCATTTCTTTGGTGGATGTAAAAATGTGGAATAATAACAAAATCCTAAGCTTAACAAACTCCACGCCACAGACCTAAACTTACCCATTTGTGTAGCTTCAACCAAAACATCTGTCTAGACACTAAGAAAATAGTGTCTTTCTCCTAATAAGCCAGATAATTATCCACCTTTATGATGAAGGAGTATAACTGTGTTTCTTTTAATATTGAAGCTGCAGCAGTAAGGAACATGTCACAACAAAAGCAAAGTCTATAAACCACTGGATCCTTTTCATACTGAAGCATGAGCTGCAAAAGATGTGAAACACTGCCAAAATGACAAGTTGTGCAGTAAACAGAATACATCCCCTGAAAAGTGCTAAGCCCGTAAGAGTTTTTATATGAACATACAACGGCCGTGCGATTGAACACAACAGGACTGTTATATACCGGAGCTGCATCAAGAAAGCCTTGAGGCAGAATGAATTAGGAACAAATTAAGAACTGTACAGTCACTGCAAGCTTTATTTTCTCAAGGAAACCTCACATTGTTGGTGGCCGCTGTAAGAAAACTGTAGAAAAAATAGTCTCTTCTTTACCAGATGGATTCTAACAATATTTGTGATTTTCACAAAATCTGAAGAAATCATCTGGACTGACCACAGTCGTACGGTTACAGCACGAGTCAAACTCAAGACCCGGGGCTGGATGCAACCCGCCACCTCATTTTATGCAGCCCTCAAGGTCTTATAAGGTTTACTTTATTCCTATGTTAGTGGCAGGAGTGATCTGGGTGTTTTAACTTCATGAAATTATTTGTCTGAAACTTAAAAAGCAAATCACTTTTCAGACTTATGCAGATGTATATTTAGTAATTGTCACTTCAATAACTATACAATAATTAAACTAGAAACTATTATATTATGTCAAAGATTAGTGAGGTCAATTTTAGCTACAACCGGCTCTTTGATGACAACCCGAATGCCAATGTGGCCCTTTGTCAAAATGCGTTCGACATCCCTGGGTTACAGCATACAACATGGTCAGCCGGACAGCGCAGCAGTGAACCAATCACAACGCACCACAGTGATGTAGGTGGAAGTGCACATTCGAACTAAAACAAAATGGCAGCAAAGATGCCTTCTCGGCTACTTCCGGGTTCAGATGCGTTGACCAATCATTTATTTTTTTCTTTCAACAGCAGTCATTCCAGACTGATAATGTGTAGAACTTAATTTAGAGTGATACATATATCAGTCAGTCCAATCCAATCCACACATTTTACAGTCATTTATGTAAAATAAAACAGGTAAAATAAAACAGACTTACATGCACACAATAAATAACTCCAAAAAATAAAACCAATAAAATAATAAAACAAACAATAAAAGACAACAGAGGACCACACAACTCACGCGGAGTTAAAAGCCAGAAAATAAAAGTTGGTCTTAAGAGGAGACTTAAAGGGCCACTAAACACCCAAACCACTTTTTTTAGCTGATAAACTGTGTAAATGGGTGTTAAATAGATGAATCTACACATCCTTGGTCTTATTTTGGTAATTTGGTGCATATTTGTTAAAAATCTGACTTTTGGGTCTAAAACTGGGTCTGTATTGTCCTCTTTGGGCTTAAATATGGCCACTACATTTGAATTTCGCGGTTGGAGCAGCTCATTCAAACTACGCAAAATCAGCAAACTACGTCACGGGTCTTTGCGAGGGGGAGGGGGGCTCCTTCTCCCCCTGAGGGCGGGGCTGCTCCATGTGCAGCAGTGTGAGAGAGGAGAGAGAGGAGAGCGGAGCACGGGGGAAGCTATGTTGTTAGCATCATAGCATCAGCTCACTCTTCTATTGGAGCAGATTATTTTTACTGTTGGGGCTATAGCTTCTTTTTAGGCTCTGAAACAAACGCTTTTACATTTGCTCGTCAGCTGAGCGGAGTTTGTAACGAACTTTTCTGCAGAAGTTGGCCTATGACTGTTCATGTTAGCCATCTGCTTCTACATACACGGATTCTGCTGCTCTGACGAGTTATTTTTGAAGGTAAGTTTGCACCATTTCACTCACACAACATGTTGTTTTTATTAAAAAAGATTGTAACGGTATAAACCTTTGCTGTGGCTCTGATTAAATAGGTAATTGTCAAAGTGAGTCAGTGCTTTGTGCATGAGACATGAGAATGTAATAAACAGAAGACAAACTTTGTTCCTGTGAACTAGATGGACTGTGCATTTCATTATAAGTTACAAGTTAGAAAAGCTAAACAGCATGTATGTCTGACCTGAGGCAGTACATAATAGATCCAACATAACTGACTTTGCTTTTTACATTTTCAGGTTACATTCTAATACCTGATAGAAGATGAAGGCGATGGCAGAGTCACAAAAGCCAAAAGCTGATGATCCCACCAGAATCCAATCAGGTAACATTTCTAATTATAAATGTGCAAATGATAGAATAAGGTAGTTTTAATTTAATATTGTCTCCGTTCATACAACAGTTGTGTCAGTTCTTTGAAGACAGCTGCAGGAGGAAGACTTCTCTGACCTTGTGACTGAGGAGTATGGACACCAGGTATAATATAGTAGACCTACATGATTAGTATAGCAGTATCAGAAGTGTATTAGAGCTGCATACAACACAGGTATAATATAGTAGGCCTACATGATTTGTATAGCGGTATCAGAAGTGTATTAGAGCTGCACACTCATATCTTATAAGTAAAATAAAATAAAGTAAAAATGTACTTGTACTAACAATTGATGAAATCTTTTCAAACACCAATGAAATGAATACATTCTTGGTGGGTTATACATTGACCAGGGTTGTTGACACAGAAAGCCTCAAAGTCAGATTTGCTAATGTCATATTTTTTTTAACAAAACTCCAAATTGTTTTCCAGATTCCAAACTAAAGAGCTGGTCTTTGTTGTCCTGCTGTACATCTGGCTTCAGCTCCTTTCTGTGGCTTCATCTTTTGTGACCAGACATCTTCAGATCATCTCAAATACAGACTGTGCACACAAACATTTCATCACAAATATCAAGCTCAATAAAATTAAATAATGATGCCAAATTCAAGTAATACCTTTATTGCATTTGTAAAGTTGGCACAAACATGTTGACATGAATGTACAGCATTAGTTTAGTTCACAGTAAGAGTCTGGAGTCTGTAGAATAAACTCTTGAATGTACAGTATCAGTTTAGTTCACAGTAAGTCTGGAGTCTGTTGAATAAACTCTTGAATGTACAGTATCAGTTTAGTTCACAATAAGAGTCTGGAGTCTGTAGAATAAACTCTTGAATGTACAGTATTAGTTTAGTTCACAGTAAGTCTGGAGTCTGTAGAATAAACTCTTGAATGTACAGTATTAGTTTAGTTCACAGTAAGTCTGGAGTCTGTAGAATAAACTCTTGAATGTACAGTATTAGTTTAGTTCACAGTAAGTCTGGAGTCTGTAGAATAAACTCTTCATCACAAGTATTGTTATTTTGTCATTGTACTCACAATCTAAAAATAAATTGTGTTAACATGAAACATGTATTTAGACTTTTTAGCATGAAGTGATAAACTGCTTCAGAAATCATTGCTCAGTAATGAATATGAATGAATAAAATATATTTAGACTATTACTTTGTGTCTCTATCATATTGCAAAACAAATGCTCTAATGTTTGGAGATTGCAGAGCCACAGAAGTGCAAATGTGCATATTAAAACAATGTTGTAGCTGCTTTTGTTTGTAGCATATTTTTACCTGTAAAAATAATGATTGATAATAGCATTACTGACTACATTTGTTTTCCTTTGAACGAACCTTCAGTGCTATGCTTAGTAACTTTACACTATAAACATCTGAAAGTAGCCAAACCATCTATCAAAATACAGTATATAATGTTAGAGCATTGGTATTTAGCATTAGCTCGGTGTTAGTGCGTTAGCTTTTAGCGGCCGCTTAAGTTCATTTGGACACTTGGCTTTCATCCAGCGGCCTGTCCAGGCTTCACTCAGGCCCGTCGGGTTCCGCGATGTCCCGTAGGGTCCGAAAAAGATGATATTCCAACCGCAAAAGTCCGTTCCACTAAGCTGGACCTGGCCGTGATCCGCGCGCGGCGCCATGTTGTTATGTGTTGTTTACAACGGTACAGGAACACTCCTCCGCGGACACACCCCCGCGCTCCCCCCGCATCTCTCTCTAGTCCTCCAGGCACCGCCCCTAAAGCTGCATTTTTTGAATGTAGCTCCTGGGCGGAGAAAACTTTTTTCTGGCTGTTTATGGCTATTTAAAATACCCACAGTGGGGGCAGATTGAACATGGAGGGCAGAGCGTTCCACAGACTTCTGTGAGCCTGGTTAGTCTACTCCAAATTTCAGATTTTCTATGACCTATAAGATTTGTATGATCGATTTATTCATACTGGTCAATGTGACCATAGTTTTACCCAGGGTGCGATTTGCTGGGGGGGGATGGGAGGGATTATCCCTACCTCTGGTTTGTCTGTCCCTCTCTCTGCTTATAATTTCTACATCCCTCCTTCTGCTTTTATCTTGTATTATATGTAGGGGGGATAAAAAAAATAACAAAGTGTTCTATCAATCCCAGCGTTGTCTCATTGATGTTTTTCCCTTCTCCCGGTGCTGTTCCTCCGCTCAACAGGCAGCTCTCATAACAGCCAATAACGTCACACTTTCACACACAGTCCTTTTCTGATTGACTATTCCTCTAACTTTTTCTGCGCGCACAGGCATAGTTTAAATGGACAGATCTCAATAATGAACATAGGCGCCGCCGCGCCGATCTATCTTTCTCTCTCTTCTCTCTCTCTCGCTCTCTCTCAGCGCTGTCATTTAGACTCAGGTTTGGTCACTCAGAGCCGCTGTGCTGCTGCTCTGTCACCTGCCCTGTGATCATGGTTTAATCCACGACTGTGTGCAAAGCAGAGCGGGAAAATCAAGTCACCCCGGTCTCACACTGGATCCAGTCCGTACTCCGGTCCGGCGTACGGAGGCTTTCCGTTTCTTGAAAAGTAATGAGAGGCTCTCACACCGCGATCCGTCCGGTCCGGTGAGCCGCGCGGCTCTGCTCCGTACGTCCGTATCGTTTCCGTTTCATTTAAATTTTTCCGGACTGCCGGAGCGCTCCGGAGCCCTTTTTGGTAAAGTTGTGAAAAGAAGACACGACAAACAGGAAACCAAGCGCTCGCGGGTGAAGTGAATCCGGTGGTTTTCAAAGTAAAAACATTACGTTTCTGCTACTACAACAAATACAGCAAAATGCTCGACATGTACGCGACTATTGAACAGGATGTAAATAAACCTCCGTACTTACCCATTATGCGTCGAAAAATCCAACAGAAAATGAAGTGACGTGAAATAAGCCCAAAACTCGGCGCAAGTGTTCCTTGTTTACATATCCATGTGCCAGAGATCACGTAAACTCCCTGAAACTCCCAAGTTGAGCTTGAATCCCCGTGAACTCGTGGTCTCGCGAGGCCAGCAGAGTCCGTGCATACGCATGGATATTCTGGAGGCAGTGTGAGTGACAACCGGACCCAGACGGATCCGGATCTGGATATGGATCTGGATCTGGAGGCAGTGTGAGCCCGGTGTCAGGAACGGAGACACGAAAATGTTAACCTGCGATGCGATTCAAAGCGGGACAAGACTCGTATTAAGTGACGAACTGCACTGCTCCTGCTTGTAGAACCCGGTGCCGTGAGAGGCAGGACCAACCCGGGGCTCTGCGGAGCTTTATGTAGCCTATTGAATGAGTCTGTTCATTTTGTGAGTAAACGTGCCAGTGCGCGTCAGAAGCCCGTTGCGAGTGGAAAAGAAACGGAATGAACACGGGAAGGAGAGACGCGGTAGTGCCGCGCGTATCTATGTGGTGCGCATGTGTGTAGCGCGCGTGCACAAAATGCGCGTGCACGTGGTGCGCGTGTAGAATGACTTGTAATTTTCTATCCCCCCTTCTGTTTTTTGTCAAATCGCACCCTGGTTTTACCAATCTTAAAATTGAGTTCTAAAGGTTGCATGAGAGATTGTCAAACTTCCAAATACTTCTACTCTTGTTGTAGTACACCTGTGAAAATGTCCCCAAAAGCAGGAAATTATTTCTGTTTTACCCTAACCTAAACACAAAAAGTGCTCAGTTTGGTTAATACATACTTATCTGTAATCAATAAAGTATTGATGAAAAGTTCTTCAATCCCTCATTCAACTTGGCGCAATCAAAGTCTTCAAAATTAATATGTCAAAAAAAATCTAGCTAGAATAGATCATGGCTAACACGGCTGGTTCACCATATGTCAATGTCCAATAATATCCAATAAATGCATCCACAAATCTCAATACATGACCTAAGCCAGACAGACCTTCCTGGAGCCATCCTGGGATCGCAAAGTACTTTTTATTGTTTACCAGCTGCAGAGTCACCGGATGAAATTGTAAATCCGATCAGCGCAGCAGGACTGTGACTACACAAAAGCTTTGGGGATGATTCTGAGGCTGTGCCGAATGGAAATATACCTCTATAACCGCTGTGACCTGACGCTTGAATACTTAATAGAAGTCAGTCTGGCCTTCCCCTTCCCTCACCCTTCTACTCCCCCATTATAATGCGCGAGAAGCTAACAGCATGATCCCCGGATACCTGCGTGTTATTGGTTTTACTGTAGACACAACGGGAGCTAGGCTGGAAGCGCGATGCTAGCTGAATGCTAATGACGTCAGGGCGCGTTATTGTGGCTTTTGCAGCACCCAAGGGCCCCAGGCGATTGTATTTATAGCTCGCCCCAAACCCACCTCTGGATCCCCACTCACTCTCACCTGTCAGCATCTCCATCTTCTCCGCTCACTCAAGACTTTTGTAACTCACTTTTTGTCCTACTTTTTGCTATGCCAGGCTTTGATTATTTAAATGCGGTACATGAAGGAGATGTAAATGAGCTTATCAAAGAGGGGATCTTAACATGCACTCGGGTAATGTATTCTGGTTAAAAATAAATTACAGGTTTCACCGCAAGTCAGATCAACGAAAACACTGTTGCGCCGAATTATGTGTTTTCAGAATTGGGGAAGTCTTTTGAAATGAACATAGCTTGAATGACGATTATAATGGAATATTATATGGTAATGCTAGCAACTTTTGGTTAGCGAGGCTTGGCATTTTTTGATTCATTTATTAAATATATGCAGTAAAAACATATTGTGATCTAATGTTTTGATGAAGACAGTGCTGATATTGTGATTCAGTAATTTCGCCTCTCATCTTTCAAAAAGTTATTATAATGACAAGAGAGCCTAATTATGGTAACCCTTAGTAACAAATATCCAGTTCCACCAGCCGTCTTGTGTTTGAGGATTCTACTAAAGAACTTTTGCAAATTGGATGGATGGATATACAGTATGTTGAACTCCAATTTGAGTTCTTCCATATTATTTATCTGAAACTTTACTCACTGAAAGTGTTTGGGAAAAGGTAGTTGATTCTGTGTGCAGCCTAACTTAGTTTGAGCTTTTCCAATCACAGCCACGAATCATAATGGTGTATCCAGTGTCCGTGTGGGATAGAACACGTGTCACACACTCATCCATGGGAGATACCATCTTTGTTTTACAAATGATTGTGACGTTAAATCACTGACTTCGGGCAGCAAACCAATTAGGCTAGTGGAGAGCCAGATAGATTTTTCTCGAGTTTGTGAATTCACAAACATCACGAGAGAATCCATCTGGCTGACCAGGGTTTGAAACCTGAACTATTAACTACTATACGTGTTCTATAATTAACAACGTTTATATTTGTTAATGTATCAATGGTTCTGTTCAACCAAACTAATGTGAAAACATAATGAAAAACATTTTTATTTTTAGGTATTAAAAGACTGTGAAGCAAACAGTTATGATCAATGGTTCCGTCCATAAAGTGTAGTAACACACAAATATAGCTTAAATCTGATTTCAATACAGCCTAGTGACTAAGACTAACTTTGTGGCTTTGTTTTTTTTTTGTTTTTTTCTTCAGATGGAAGATTGCTGATTTGCAAAATGTCCGCTGCAACTGCCATGGAAACAAAACCCACATTATCAATATAATACCTAATGTACTTCACCTATTAGTCAGCTTCCTTTTATCTTTTGAGTTTCCCTGCCGTACGTTGAGTGTGAGTTCGGCTGTAGTCTTGCAAGACTTAGAAAGTGCTTAAAACCAATGTGCTCTAGTACACAAACCTCAGAGCAGTGCGAGCACACAGAAAGAATCCAGGAAGAGACGGTTGCCGTCTGATGTGGGTGTCAGGTCATTATATGAATGTTCTCGTGGGAATCTGCACTGCTATGGGCAAACACGGTCAGCAGTGGACTGGAGCTGGTGTACAAGGCCTGAACTGAACCACCTCGCAGTCACTTTACAGGAGGCATCGGAATGAGAACGCAACCAACTGCAGAGTGAACCTGAGAGCAGAGAGAAGTATTTTTTAAGGTAATATGAACATTACATTTCACAAATTGCAATAAGGTCTAAATTGTGGTATCATTTTACCAGAGCCTTGTTTTTGCATGGTGTCTAGTGTTTGAAAACTGAAACGTAAATCACAGCATCAACAATTAAGAAATAACTAAAATAATCATAAACTAGTTTAATAATTGAATGCACATTACCTGGTCTTCACAAAGACTTAACATACCGTAAGCTTAGAAAAACCTCATACTGAACAGTATGATATGGGAAATGTATTGCTTTTGGCAAAACACGTCTTGCCTTTTAAACCTCCAGGATGGCCTCAGGTGACATTGTTTCAAGTTTATCTTGGTAAAATGTAATATAAATTGAGCAATTCAAGTGACTTTTGCATTATTACAATTTTTACAAGACGAGACAAGACACGTGATTGGATCCACAAGAAGAAAGCAATTAAAAATGTTGCATTGCTTTTAGAAACTTTGGCTTCTCCATGTGAATGTGAAAGTCACCCATCACTCAAAAACTAGATCTGATCTTGCCCTATTCTATATAAACATTTAGTTAAAACAGTATTTTAAAAATGTGTATTTTCATAGCATGAAGGTCCTCGGTTTAACTCCCAGGCAGTCAGGGGCCTTCTATGCAGGGCTTGCATGTTCTCTGTTTTAAGAGTGAGATGTGCTAATGCTAGTTAGTTACAATGCTAATGCTGGCAACTGGCTAAACCAGGCAACTGGTTTATTTCCCAGTTGAAAAATACCAGTTCTCAGTTTAAAGCTTTAAAGCAACGTTATTTACATCAATAATCGTGGTTCAGTCCACCAACCCTTGTCTTAGTAGTAAAAGACATTTCCAAATCTCACTGTGCCCTTTCTGAATAAATAAATCCTTAATACAAACTTTTTTATTGTGTTTTCCACTATATGTTCAAACAGAGTTACTGCACACACTTTAGCTGAACATTTTACCACTCAATCTCCCGGGAAGTGCTTTAATGAAATTCCTTTTGTATAAATAAAGTCATGGTGTCGCGTGGCGGGCATTGTGTCGTCAAAAATACATCTATCTCTTGTGATACGCTAACTCAGCCGCCTGCCCTCTCTGAATCCAATCTGACACTTATTTTCAAACGTGCCGGGCTGTAGGCTGCTTTGCATTGATTTGAATGTGCCACTGTGACGGATAGCAACTTTCTCTCCGTTACTCCACGATTCCCTTTCAACTCCAACCCTGCCGACAACGCAAAGCTCTCGGAAGTGTAAAAATAGTGTCAAATCCTAACAAAGGCAATTCCGTAGCAGCGATGGAGGGGAAAAGGTAGGGAACGTTCACAGTGTTAGCCGGGAGAATGGGAACGTCGCTATCCGCACCACGCATATAAATATTCCATTAACTCGCGGCAGGCTCTATAACGCAATAGCAGCCCGTTTATGCATTCAGCGGCTCGGATTTGAAATGAAATTATTGCGAAGGAGAAGCAGAGAGAAGTGTCGGTGAAATAGCCGTTTCCTTTCTTCCAATTTTCTCCTCTTCCAGATTTGGCCCCTGCGCCTTATCGTGGGTGACACTAATCCAATTTGAGCAGGGCTTGTGACAGCGTTAACGCGGTTTTGTGTACTGATTCTTCCACCCTCAGCAGAGAGAGAGGCGAGAGGTGTACGCGCTCTTAAAGGTCAAATACCTGCCGTCGCCGACAAGGACAAATGGAACGAATGCGGAAGTTATATGACTAAGCAGAAGATTTACCAAAGTTTAAAGACGGTGCAAAGGTAGAACTGTAGCGCTGTAATGTCATGGTGGAAGAGAAAGGTTTGTAGTATTAAGCTATTCTGACATTTGGACTTTTTACCTGGTTGTATTTTTTATTTATTTTTGTATTCAAGTTGGTTTGAATATTGCTGCATGCTGAGAGTGTCTCTTTCAGAACTGAAAATGCTTGGATGGGTTATTTTGTAAAGGCCATAAATATATTTACAAAGTGTTCAAAAACGTATACAGTGAACGCTCAAAAAAGATTTCAAAAGTACTGTTGATCCCTTTACTTTGGATTCCTCACAAATAGCCTACTGATATAAACATTGTAGTTTCACTTTAATGATGTAGTTTTATGGTTTGCAGTGACTAGAGCAGATCTATTCAACTTATTGGGGGCCAAATTGGCTCCGAAGAACTGATGCAGCCCCATCTTACAAAAACACATAATTATGGATGTATTTTCAGTCGACGTCACCTTCCACCTTTCTGCGCATGCGCCCTGCAGAAAGATATGCTGTTTATCTGCTTAGCTGGGAAAACTTCTTTGAATAAAACAAAACGGAACGAGAGCAGATGGCTCCTGAAGCTTCAGACAGTGTTTTTCTTGCTGTTTTTTCACTCACCTGAGTCTTAACTTTTAAGGGTCATATGGTTGAATTCCATTCCCAAATGTTGATTTAGCAGCATAACCTTTGTTTTTGCTCAGTGATAAGCTCTTATAGTTAGCTGACTAGCTCCAGCTTAGTCAATGAACAGAATCAAAGCAGCAGAAAAAATCAGTGTTTTGTTTGAATCAAGCAGTACTTAACCCGTCCGGCTGCAATGTGATTGGGCCAACACAGCGATGTCAGACTCCAAACCTATTGGGCTGCTGAAAGGCCAGACAGATTATTCTGAGTTTGTGAATTCACAAATATCGTGAGATAATCCATCTGGCTGACCAGGTTAATAAGTTTTTACTTTTTACAGTCTATGTAACAAAGTTGCTGAAGTAGTTTGTGACAAAAGCTTTTTGGCAGAAAGTGTTTATGAACAGCAGAGAAGACAGCTGCTGCTTCGGACAGACTTCACACTTCCATAGTGTTATTTACACCAGACAGACGTTTCATTATTACAGCAGCACAGAGCAAAGACATGGACTGGAACAGGCTTGAACAAATGAGCTTCATCTATGATGCTATTTATAGACTCGACTAAATTAATTATTTCAACTATAAGCAAACACAATGGTATAGGAATGTAATTTTTAGCATAATTGATTTTACAATTCAAAATGACAATTATTATACAATATTGACTGAAATGACTCATATTGCAATAGTGGTCTTTGTATTGAGTTTTAACAAGATAATATGTAGTTCTGTGTTTTTTTTAACTGTACTAACTATATACACTTAACTCTATATTTTTTGGTTAAGACATGTGTTGAACCTTATGTTAGATAGAGTTGAAAAGTTGTCAGATAAAAAAGACATCAGACGGAGCAAAAGCAGACCTGGATCAGAGATGACGGAACTCCTACTCAGCAAGTCTGTGTGAAGACACGTTCATATTCTGCAGGAGCCAGGAGAAGCAGCTCCCAGGTGAATGTCTCAAACGTATGTGATTTTACAATGACCAAGCAAGTCAAATGCAACAGAAGAAGATCATGGGATTCTTTTGTAGTGTTCTTTCTGTGGCCTGCACTTACTCCACAGCACAAGTTTAAACATCACAGCTTGTCATTTCTGACATATTTTGTTGTTTTCTGGTTTTGGCCTGTTGCTTCCATATATAAAGAGTGGCTTGTGATGTTTACAAGCGACTAGACTTAGCTTGATAAATAAAATACAAAGAATTACAATTTTCTCAAAAACTGGCATTTTGCCCTTTTCTTAGTTGTAAGCCAAAAGTAGGAATTGTAAACATGGAAAGAGACTGTTGTGACTGCACATACACTGAGAAACATTGACAGCTGCAATCTTTAATGTATTCTGGTAAATGTTGCTCATAAGGAAAACTAAGAAAACTAGTGTTAGAGTTACTGGGATCACTTAATGGACATTACCCAATTTTTTTTGTAATAAAATAATTTTGAATTTCCCCAACAAAGATTAATTTTAATTGACCTTTATTTAACCAGGGAAGTCCCACTGAGATTCAGAATCTCTTTTGCAGGGGAGCCCTGGGGGAAGGGTCAGGGGAGGCATTAATGGACATGTTTTTAGTTGTAGGAGGAAACCTACGTAGACACGGGGAGAACATGCAAACTCCACATAGAAAGGCCCCGGGTCGACTGGGTATCGAACCCAGAACCTTCTTGCTATGAGGCCAGAGCGCTAACCGCTGCGCCACCGTGTCGCCCAAGATCTCCTGTTAATGTATCTATTCAGGTGGAAAATGTCCCGTTTGTTCACGAAACTCTGCTAAGTATGGTTTTGTTGTTGTTAGAATTGTGGCTAAAAAAAAAGGCTTAAAACACATTGAAATGAACAATTCTACTTCATCACAATGCTTTTTAGATTGTGTTTTAAGTAAAGAAGCAAATCATGTAGACTTAGGAAAGCTTAAAATTATTTCATTTTGTTTCTGTTTACTTTAACACTGCAAAAATTTTATTTCAAGACAAGTTAAAGTTGCTTGATTCTAGGATTTATACCTAATTTCAAGCATTTTGACTAATTGACATTTTGATTTAATTTAAAGATATAGATTATTTTCCTTGTTTCAAAGTTTTGAACTGATTTCCGCACATTGCTTCTTATTTTAAGCCAAAGTATTTGCCAGTGGAATAAGAAAATTGTTTGTACTCCATTGACAAATTTTTGTTCTTATTTTAAGCCAAATTGTCTTGTAACCAGTTAAAATGTCTTGAAACCAGTAAAATATTCTACATAACATAAGCAATTACATCTTATCCAGTTAAAACAGCTCAAATCTGGATTAAAATTCATAATCTAAGTCATTTTAAGCAAGTCTAATTATATCGTTTTTGAAGTGTAAAAGAAGCAAAAAATGTAGTATACAACCTCTAATCAACCCTTGACTGATAACGTTCATTCAAATAATGATTTTGACTTCATTTAGACTTGAAAACTTCAATAAATTGGGCCTAGAATAAGACATTAACAAATTCATCTGAAAAACCTTCAAATTCTTGACCATTCCAAGTGGTTACATTTTGATAAGTAGGAGCAGTATGGTGGCAGAGTGCACAGCAAGGTTTTGGGTACAACGCCTGCACGGCCCAGCGGCTACACACCTCTCTAGCGACAACCCGGAATGTCGACATTAAAGTGTAATTGTCGATGTTGCAGCATTAGCATATTTTCTCTCACACCCCGTACTCCGACCCTAACATTTTTTTGTCGATGTAGTGGTGTTTTGTAGTTTTCTCAGAAATGCCACTTCTCCGACACTCTTTTGTGTGTGTTTCTATTAAATATAATACAAAGCGTTTTCTCATGACGCTAAGTGTCATGTATGAATGTTTCCCCGTCATTGTGTAAAGAGAATCTCTACACAAGATTAATGGCACACAAGGGAGATACAGGCAACTGTATTCATACGCTCAAATAATGACGCGCACTGGCCAGGGAGCCTTTGTACCACGATCATGCCCAAACTAATGCGGTTTCGTCTTAAAACGTAGCCCTTAGAACGAATTGTAGAGGAATTTGTTCATAATACGTGGTTATGATTTAAGCATTTCACTCAGTGCGTAACTGCGCTTTTTGAACCGCAGAGACAGCGGGGGGCTTACCTGACGTCCTGTTATGCGACCAGCTAATAACTGCCTCTTCTCAAGCATATTTTTGGGTTCTTGTGTTGGCTGTTCGTCTTGCTCCAGTCTGACCCTGTGTTCCAATAGTTTTCAGTCATAAAGATGCCGCTTTCCTTCTGTGCGTTTAGAACAGATTTCTCACGGATCTCCACAGCGCGTCCTCGTGCGTTCACGTTCTCCTGCTCATTGTCAAAACAGTCCAACTTTATACAAGCTCCGGGTGTCTTCGTCTGCTTGGTCACATCATTTATAAAAGCTATAGAGTTGAGTGTGACGTGTGTCCCACGTGAACAGCGCCTGTTTCGTTCTGAGGTGAGGCTATCATTAAAAAAATAATAGTAAAGTAAAACTGATACAAACGTTGTCCAAATTCGATTTAAAATTAACTACAAATAGCCCTCTGTGACTATTTAAACTTAAAAACTAAATTAAAGAAAAATAAAACCATTAATAAAATATATTTATTTACCCAAGAAAATAGAAGAGACAAATCTAAACCTACAATATACCATTACAAACTTTATAAATTGTTCTAACGAAATACAAAAAAATTTGAACGAATTCAACCTAGAAACCACAGAAATAAAATAAAAAAAGTTGGCGTGTTGACGAAGGCCGCGCGTCACGTGCCTGGACGCGTCAGGCTTTTAGATCAGGCGTGCCACAGCCATACAGTAATATAACCTAATATATAAGGCTGTGCTGGGCCAAGGTGGAACAGGCTGAAATGATCCTTTAATGCAGTTTGTGGAGAAAATAAGAAAAGCTGCGCGTCGGGGACTTTCGCGTTTCGCCGCGTGCTTCTTTGAAGTTTAGCGCTTAGAAATCTAGGTTCTTGTTTTGCTCATTTCTCAGTGATTTTAAATCAGATTGTAACAAAAGACACATTGTTTTGTTGCTTAAAACACAGAGAACATTATTGTACACTTGCCACAGTTCCCCTGTCCACGATGCGTCTGTGTGAGGTGGAAGAAATAAAAACGGAGAGGAAGGGAGAGAGAGAAAATGTAATAGACGCTCACTGATGTAGCCTACTTTTACTCCTGCGTGTGCAGATAGTCTATAGCCTACATAAAGAATTGTATCTGTTGTCTTTCATCAGTCTTACGCGTTATAGTGTGGTGATGAGGTCCCCAAATACGCTGTGCCAGTGCGTAAAGCTGTGTCCAATAGCGAGACGCACAAGTGTTCTTACGCACAGTTTGCCACTTGTCATCCTTTAAATCATGCTTTTTCTTACACTTCAATGTCCAAAAAGCTAGAGGAAAGGGGGAAAGCTAAAGCGGGAAACTGCGGCCCTTTATTCAAGTTGGAAAGGCGAAAATGTTTAGAAAAAAGTGCTGCCAGTAGATATAAGAAAAAAAGACGCCGTCAATACGTGGAAGCTTTGAAAATAATGTTAATGCTGAAATTCTGACAGACGTTGGCTTGTAAGCAAGTGAGTCCGAGTCCAGACCCATTCAGTCCAAGTCCCGGTCTGAGACCAGGTCTGCACGTTGTTCGCATTGCTCTGGCCGTTTGGAGAGTGTTAAAGCAGAGGATAAAGTTTTAAAAGTATTCCGTCTCCACGTCTGTCCAAAAAATACTTCTCTGTCTTACCGGGGCGGTCTGTCAGAAAAGCAACGTGGATGAAGGACGCTTTGTAACCGAGAAACAAAAGTATCATTTTTAGCCTACTTAATGCGACAGTAAAGTTGACACCTACACATAGGCCTTTTGGTCATTATGACGTTCGCTGTCTGAGCTTGTGTCGGAGGTGGGGCACCACTAAATTCGGAGGACAGGGTTGTCGGAACAGTGGGATTTAAAAATAAAGACTTTCGGAATAACGGCATGTCGATAGAGAGGCCTGTCGGCAGAGAGGGCGGACCCCCGGCCGAGCCTTGCAGCGTCACCGGAAAGCGGTTCCGATGACGACACATCCGGTGAGTTGCTTCTGGCTTCGAGCTGTGTGCTAGTAGTTGTCTCTGCTCTCTTGCCTCAAATCCACAAATCTGTTCTAAATTTATTGTCCTACTACACAACAGCGTTGGTCGCTTAGCCTTAGTCCACTGACCATCCAAAGTTACATCTAACTTGCATTTGTTGCTAGTTTGTGGATTTATAACCCTGTTTCACCCGCTCCAGCTTGAGCTAGCCTAGCTAGTTAGCATCATGGCTGGACCGTCTTCTCCCCTTTCGCGCTGTCCTGCCCAAGTTGTCATATGTGGAGTCAGAACCCTTGCATCTTTACTGACGACAGGTCTAGCTGCGTGAAGTGTAGTGTAGTGATAGCCCTGGATGCAAGGGTTACGGAGTTAGAAACGCGGATCCGCTCATTGGAGGTGCTAAAGCCTAGCTACAGTCAGGTTGTTGTAGGCCCTGCTGACCGCGTCAGTGCTAGGGCTAGCATTAGCGAGCCTAGCTCCCCAGTCCCCGTGCAGCCCGGAGACCAGGGTCGATTTGTGACAGTACGGAAGAAGCACAGTGCTAAACGCAAGCCCTTAGTCCACCAGGAGCTCCACGTCAGCAATAGGTTTGAACCCCTCAGCGGCCGCACACCCGCAACTTGGACAAGAGACACGCTAGTCATTGGCAGTTCAATAGTTAGAGACGTGGAGCTGCCAGCGGCATCAGTTAGGTGTTATCCGGGGGCCAGAATGGGAGACATCGAAGGAAACCTTAGGCTTTTAAAACAGAGCAGACAGCGATTCCGTCGAGTCGTGATTCACGCAGGCGGTAACGACGCCCGGCGGAGACAATCAGAGGTTCTCAAAATACAGGTAGCTGCTGTGTGTGAATTGGCACAGTCGATGTCGGAGACCGTAATATTTTCTGGCCCTCTCCCCAATCTGGTCAATGCTGAACTGTACAGCCGGTAGTCAGCATTTAACCGCTGGTTGTCTAGGTGGTGTCCTGAAAACAACGTAGTCTTTGTTGACAATTGGAGGGCGTTCGAGGGAAGCCTGGGCTCATTCGCAGGGATCGTGTCCATCCGACTTCGGCTGGCACATCCTTTTAGTTAGTAATTTGGCCGATAGCCTTAGTCGCCTAAATTGACAGAGTAAACATGAGTTCCAGGCGCAGAACAGCTGTGTAAAGCACTGTTCTGTTACTGGTGCTGGGCTCTCGCCTGCACTGTCACAAATCAAGTGTTCAGAACCTAGACAGATAGAGACTGTGTGTGTCCCTCGTAAAAACAAAACATGTACCGCCAAAAAAGCCAACTCAGGTGTTAGACCACAAAACTTAATAAAAATACCAATGCGTGATACTAGTAAATCAGTAAATAAGTTTGTAAAATGCGGATTGCTAAACATTAGGTCAATTTCCTCTAAATCCCTTTTAGTTAATGAATTGATTACTGATCACAATATTGATATTTTAGCTTTGACTGAAACATGGCTTCAACCTGATGACTATGTAAGATTAAATGAGTCCACACCTCCAAGTCACTATAAATTTCAGACTGCTAGGAGCACAGGCCGAGGTGGAGGTGTGGCAGCTATCGCTCACTCTAGCTTACTTCTCTGCCCAAAAACTAGTAATGCATCTAACTCCTTTGAAAGCCTCACACTATCTATAACCTGCCCCAAGTGGAAAAAACAAAAAGGTGTGTTATTTATAATACTTTATCGACCTCCTGGTCCTTATTCTGAGTTTCTAACCGAATTTTCAAACTTTATATCAGGCCTAGTATTAGACTGGGACAAAATAATTATACTCGGAGACTTCAATATTAAATTAGACCTGAACGATGATTGCCTAAGTAAAGCTTTCAGCGCTCTTCTAATGACATTGGTTTCACCCAGAATGTAAATAAACCAACACACTGTCACAAGCACACTTTAGATCTTGTACTCACATATGGTTTAGAGATCTGTGATTTAAATGTCCTCCCTGAAAACCGAGTACTATCAGATCATTTTCTAATTACTTTTCAGTTTACTCTAAAAGATTTCTCTGCTCCTCAGAATAAAATAATAACAAAAAGAACAATATCTAAAAAAACAGTTATAAATTTAAAGAAATAATAGGGCCAATATTCAGTGACATGTCATGTGACCCAGATGAGGATAAGCTTAATCCCAATATAAGTGACCAATTTGTTGACAAAACCATGGACTCCTTGAAAACTGCTCTTGATACTGTTGCTCCCTTAAAACATAAGTCCGTTAGGCCAAGCAATCTTCTCCATGGTATAATGAAGAACTGCGTGCACTTAAACAAAAGGTTAGGAATTAGAACGACCGTATCGTAAATGCCATTCAGAGCAATCCCTAGAAGCATGGAAAACTTGCCTTCTGTCTTATAAACAGGCTCTGCGTACGGCTCAAACCAGATACTATTCAAATCTAATAGAAGTAAATAAAACAATCCTAGGTTTCTATTTAACACTGTAGCCAGGCTGACCAACTGCCACAGTGCAGTAGAACCATCAATCCCAGTTACTCTCAGTTCTGATGATTTTTTGACATTTTTTAATAATAAAATAATCAATATAGAGATAAATAGATGAAATCACTCCTGCTATTAGCACTGAACAAATCCAAGCTGTAAAGTAGGGTCTCATTCAAACCAACCTGTAATATTAGACAACTTTGTTTCTCTTAGTAAAGCAGATTTAATTTCAGCTTTTAAGTCTTCTAAAACCTCAACTTGTATTTTAGACCCAATCCCAAGTAGGCTTCTCAAAGACATTCTCCCTCTGATGTTAGATCCTATTCTTAGTATAATAAATACCTCATTGACTAGTGGATATGTTCCACAGTCTTTTAAATATGCTGTAATTAAACCTCTTTTGAAAAAAACCAAACCTTGATCCTGAAGTTTTAGCCAATTATAGACCTATTTCAAATCTTCCTTTATTTCCAAATACTTGAGAGAGTTGTAGTCAAACAGCTCTGTCGCCACCTACAGGAGAATAATTTATTTGAAACATTCCAGTCTGGTTTTAGAGCTCATCATAGTACGGAAACAGCTCTCCTTAAAGTCACAAATGATTGTTATTAGCTGCTGACAACGACTGATCTCAATCCTGGTTCTGCTGGATCTCAGCGCAGCGTTTGATACGATTGATCACAATATTTTACTGCAGAGATTAGAATGTGATGTAGGTGTCAGAGGAACTGCTCTGAGCTGGTTTAAATCCTATTTAACCGATAGGTATCAGTTTGTTAATGTAAACCAAAGCTCCTCACAATGTTCTAAATTAACCTGCGGTGTGCCACAGGGCTCTGTACTTGGTTCTTTTTACTCTCTATATGCTGCCGCTAGGTAACATTATCAAAAAGCATGGCATTGACTTCCACTGTTATGCAGATGACACTCAGCTGTACTTATCAATGAAACCAGATCAGACTGTCAAATAGAAAGACTCAGTGCCTGTGTGAAGGATAAAAAACCTGGATGAGCCTTAACTACCTACTCCTTAATCCTGATAAAACAGAAGTGATTTTACTCGGCCCTAAACATTGCGCGACTCTCTAACTGAGCAGATAATCCACTGGACAATGTCAGTGTAGCCTCCAGCTCGACTGTAAGAAACCTTGGAGTCTTATTTGACCAAGAGCTCTCATTCAAAGCACATATTAGTCAAGCGTGCAAAACTGCCTATTTTCACACTTGCGAAATATTGCCAAAATTAGAGAAATTACTGCCTAAAAATGATGCTGAAAAACTAATCCATGGGACGTTGGAGGTTAGATTACTTTAACTCCCTGTTGCAGCGTGTCCTAAAAGCTCAATAAAAAGTTTTCAATTAGTTCAAAATGCAGCGCAAGAGTACTAACGGTACTAAAAAACGAAACACATCACCCCAGTACTAAAGATCTTCACTGGCTTCCTGTTAAGTTAGGAGGAGTATTAAAATTCTTCTTCTAACCTTATAAGCTTTAATAATTGGCACCGTTCTTATATCAAAGATGGAAATAAACTCGCTTATATTCATCCTAACCGTTCACTTGCGCTTCAAATGTGATTCTGGGGGTCATAGATCTCTAAGACAATAGGAGCAGCTTTTAGCTATCAAGGCCCCTTTGGCTATTGGATCAGTACCCATGGCTCATTTCAAAGACGCAAAGAAGAGGAGAAAGATGAACGTCTCTAATTTATAGTTAAGGCTCATAACGTTCCATATTACGGGATTAGTGATGATCGTACAGTTAGACAGACTAACCATAATTTTGTAGGCTGCCGCCTAGGAGCCAATTATAACTGGGAAGATATGCAAACTTGAGATATCCTCCACTTCGCCTTTTGTAAGAATATAACTACAGTTATCTCCGTCTGTATTTCTATTCACTCGTTTCCCTGATCCCACTCCCTCCTGTGGAAGAGTAACGTTT